>CM035591.1:323326-398326 GCA_020423425.1 Chrysopa pallens
AAATCAATGTATACTTAAATTACATTATTTAGTTTTACAGGTTTAATTTATTTTATTTTCAGTTAATAAAGATTGCTTCGTGTTAAAATTACTTTTTTTATAGCAATAAAATATTAAAATAGATTAATTGTGTTTTTATTTATTACTTTTCACATCAAACTATTTCAGGACCTTCAATCGTTAAAACAAACGACAGAAAAATAATAATAAATTATTCTTTATAAATACTTCGCACAAATTATTATCATTGGAAACTTGCAATTGAAGTTTGATGTACAAGTATTATTTTAAAATGCTGAGATTCTATAAAAGAACTTTCAAAATATTTCTTATATGAATAAACATCTTGTTAGAATTTTCAAATTTCTAATAACAGTAACAAAGAGATTTTTTTAAATTGTCTTGAAGAATAAAAATCCACACTCAACGTTAGTTGACCGTGTACACGTTTCAATTCTAAAATAAACAAAAAATTATTCATTTCTGAGAACTACAACAAAAACATTAAAAACCAGTATATAGGTTTTGAATAATGAATACAAAATGTAATATAAATATTAAATAATTTTGATGTAGGCCCAGCTCGATTGCATGAAATTTTTCTCCTTTTCCAAAACTTCCATAAAAATAGTTTTTACTGTTATTAGAAATTTTGTTATTAGAAACATTGTGAAATCATTCAGCTTGAACTTTCAAAATCAATCGATCCATCTTTAAACTTAAGTCTTAATTGTACAAGTATTGAAATTTTGTTCACGAACTTAAATATAGGATTTTAAAAAAAAATAGTGAATGCTCAGGTTAAAAAAAAAAATTTTACTGACCAAAAATCAAATTGATTTTAAGTCTAATTTTATTAATTTTTAAGGGGGTAAAATAATACAAATATATTTTTATTTTTCTTCTATATTAAAATTGTTTTTTCATTTAAAAAAATTTTTTGAAATATGTCATTTATTAATTTTTAAAAGTTTTCAATAAAATACTTTCATTTAACAGTCAAAAATTTTGAAATATATCATTTATTTATTATTAATTTTTAAAAGTTTTTAATAAAATACATTTTTTTTTTGTATTAAAATTACGTACTGTATTTAAACAAATTTTAAATTTAAATGCACAACTTTCATTGGTGAATTTGTCTATATGACGTAAATAAGTCAAACTATTTGATTGGCTATGTGTCATAGCAGATCTATATAATTTCGACTCTGATGTAGCTACTGATCTGATTATTCAGGTTAATATAAACAAAAGTGTTGATGGATTTTTCATAATACACACTTTACATTCTACATGATTACTTGTCAGTTAACAATAATTTCTTGCTGAAATTTCTTTACTGTATTTTTGAAAATAAAAAAGTCTCTAAATTGTGTTTAAGAATTAAAATTAACGAACATCGGTGATTCCAATTCATGATGGCGCCTGGCGATGGTTCACCAGCACAACAAAAATTAAATAATTTTGAGTTAGTATATTCTTTAAAGGCAGAAAACTATATTCCGGTTCATAAATATAAATCAACACGTACTGGTATAACAGTTGTTTTAGCCGATGTTCAAGGTCCTACTGTCAATGGATATTTCTGTCTTGGTATGTCAACAACTTTCTTTTTATTATGAACAGAACAGGTTATAATATGGATGCCTGCATCTAATCGTTGCATTTAGCCGATATATTCGATTAGTAATCATATCGATTACTAATCGGACGCCATTTTAGTCATCTATGCTGCAATACGATCACCAATCATATTTTAATTAATAATCGAAAATAATAACCTTATTTTATACACAATTTTAAATTTTTTTTCCATAATGTATTATGAATTCAAAAATAGCTAAAAAAATCATCATGCCCTTCCATTTTTAATAATAATTTTAATTGAATTAATTTATCAGAAAAAAAATTATCGTTACTTATATAAACTTTAAATCAAATTGAACAAATGAAGATAACAATTAACAGTCAATTTTTTTAACCTCATGACTACTGGCTTTTAAATTTTTTTTTACACCCGTTGATAACGTTTGTATCATATATGATACATACACTTTTAAACCGATTTTATATCATCTGAGACATCTTCTTTTGAATTTCTAAAAGTTTTATCATATATTTGAACCTTTTTATTGCTATGTGAGTCATCCCTATCGGTTTATACTTAAGTAACAATGAAAAAATTCATGTTAAAACAAGTGTCCTGTTTGTGTATTTTTATGTGTGAATTAGTTCATGAAGTGAAAATTGATTTTAGCCAGGAAATTTTTACAGTAAGTAAAGTTTTAAGCATTATTCAATATTTTTAAAGTATAAATTTAATTTTAATTACAATTTGAGCAATATTTACCTTTTCTGTTTTATGTGCATGCAGTTTAAAACCAATGTATCATATGTGATACAAAAGTAGTCAATAGACGTAAAATAAACTTAACAAACACAAATAATATTGTTATATACTTATAATTTTTACTTTGCTTTAGAATATAATGGCCAATAAAATTCTGAGTGCGGAAGAAATTTTGAACTTACTAGAATCCGGAAATGTATCTGAGCTCGAACTAAGTGATGAAGAACAATATGAGATGGAACAAGATGATACTAGAATTTTTACTGATCCGCTAGTAAGATTGGAAAATCGTAATTTGATAAGAATAGGGACTGATACTTTGCGGCCCTTCCAATCGGAATTAGAAGAGCCAATTTCCGATGATGATGCCAAAGATAATAAGGAAAATGTTGCACAAAACATATCTGCGACACACTCAAACTGGGTAAAAGAAGCCTTTCAATCACCTCAATTACCTCAATGGGGTGAAGATGAGATCCATGAAGAACTTTTGTCCCCACTTGCATATTTTGAGAAGTATTTACCTTCAGAGTATTTCTCAGAAATATCAACTTATACCAATATATACGCATTGCAGAATGATAAACAAAAGTTCAAACCGAGTACACCAAGAGAAATAAAAACATTATTTGCTCTACATATTATGATGGGATGTTTGAAATTCCCCCAAATTAATTTGTATTGGGAGAGAGCACTGCAGATCGATTGTTTCGTAAATAATATGACAAGGAATCGTTTTTACGAGTTGCGAAATAATTTGCATTTAGTTAATAATTTAGAACAAGAGAACAATACAGACAAATTTTATAAAGTTCGGCCAATTTACGAAAAGATTCGGCAAAGAATGTTAGAATTGCCCATTCAGAAGGAAATATGCATCGACGAGCAATTAATACCATTTAAGGGGCACTTAAGTGTTAAACAATATATTAAAAATAAACCCAATCCATGGGGAATCAAATTATTTTTATTGTGTGCAAAAGATGGGATCGCTTATGATTTCATTATGTATCAAGGTGCGAGAACGAACTTGAATCCTGATTGGTTAAAAGAATATGGATTTGGAGCTACAGTCATATTAGAACTTTCCAAAAGATTGGATGAGAAAGGCTATTTTCTATATTATGACAATTACTTTTCTTCTTATAAGCTCCTCCAACAATTGAAAATAAAAAATATATACGCAGCTTGTACGATACGAATTAATAGGTTTCAAAATCCTCCATTTAGTTCTGATAATGAATCTAAAAATAAAAAAAGAGGGCATATGGAGGAACTGGTTAATTCTAATGGAGATATTGTAGTTGTCAAATGGATGGACAATAGAAAAGTTGTTCTTGCATCAAATTTTGTTGGTATAGGTGAAGTAGATCTTGTAAGTAGATGGGACAAGAAACTTAATAAATACATTAATGTTACAAGACCAGAGATAGTAAAAAAATACAACCATGGTATGGGTGGAGTCGATTTGATGGACCGAATGATTAGCTTGTACAGAATATATATTAAATCAAAAAAATGGACACTTCGACTCATTTTCCATGCCGTGGATTTGGCAATTGTCAATTCATGGTTTGAGTACAAATCCCACGCAAAAAAAGAGTGTATCCCCGAAAAGGACATATTAGATTTGTTACACTTTAAAATGAGAATTGCTGAAGAACTAATGAAGGTTAGAGAAAGCAAACATGCTCGAGGGAGACCATCATCTTCATTATCTACCGAACCCCCCTCCAAAAGAAAAAAAGAAACAAGGCCGTCAGATGCTGTCAGGTTGGACCAGGTGGATCATTTACCCGAATATGAAAATCGAAGTCGGTGTAAAGAAAAACATTGTAAAACCGGACAAACTAACTGGAAATGCTTAAAATGTAATGTGCATTTGTGCATTACCAAGGACAGAAATTGTTTTAAAAATTTTCATTTAAATAAATGATTTTTTAAATTTTTGATTTTATTGTCTTTTTATTTTTAATTATCTCAATTTAGTTTTTTATTTACAACAATGTAATAATTCTAATTTTGAACATGCGTTTATTATTACCCGTCTGAATAACAGCAACCCTTGACTACCAATGTATCATATATGATACATGTTAAAACCTAGTCTTATCGAGAAAATTTTAAAATTTTTGTTATTGGAAGTTATTAGGCTTGCAATAATGAAGTTAAAACACGAACAAAAAAATTTTTTTTTTTCAGGGATAAAAAGTTGGGGTCAACGGACCATACATTTTTATGTATCATATATGATACAAGGGTAGTCAAGAGGTTAAATTCTCGACATACGTTTGAATTATCAGTGAATTATTTTTAATCATTCATAAAGTACCCAGTTTAGATAGTTATAAATACATATATAGTAAAATTTATTGTACTTAAATATATTTTAACTAAATTTTAGCTCAAATTGTAGCAAATCCAATCTTTTTTAGGAAAAAATGTTACAAACAGAAATTTTTATTTTTAAAAATTTTCTTCTATCGTCGTTTATGGTTTAAAGGATGAGTCATGGGCTATTGGACCCAATGGACCAATTTTGGTCAGTAACGAACTTTAATTGTGTATCTCACTTCATATGTATAAAATACGTCACCAAAAATTTAGCTCCTTATCTCTTTTCTTTTTGACTTATCTTGACGGACAGATGGACTGACATACTGAATGATATACTGAAATGAACAAATTAATTGATTCTATGAACACCTGTACCAAAATTTTATTAGTGGTTTAAATATTTTCTAGCAATACAAATTTAAAAGTAAAAATAATATTCTCTGACAGAACAGTTGGGTAGATAAGTTGTGTATTAACTGAGAAAAAAAACTTTTTTGTGGCAAAATTCAATTTTATTAATCAACATAGCTGCCTTCGAGGGCGGCACAACAATTATTACGATCTTCCAAATTTTCGATACCATTTTTAAAGCGTGATTTGGCTTTAGCCTCAAAATAGGCCTCTGTTCTGGCGCTTACTTCTTCATTGGCGCAAAATTTCTTTCCAGCGAGCATTCTCTTGAGGTCTGCGAACAGGAAATAGTCGCAAGGGGTTCAGATTTGGAGAATTCAGTGGATGGGGAATCAATTCGAAACCCAATTCATGCAATTTCGCCATCGTTCATGCAATTTCGCCATTCGCCACTGGAATATAGTGATGGAGCCATGTTTCATCAATTGTAACATATCGATGCAAAAATTCGGCATTATTGATATTAAACAGCTTTAAACCTTTCTCCGAATTATCAAGTTTTTGTTGTTTTTGATCGATTGTGAGTTCACGCGGCACCCACTTTACGCAGAGCTTTCGCATGGCCAAATATTCGTTAATAATATGATGTACACTTTTCAGCAATTTCACTTTATGGCCATTCAAAATTATTTTGTGGATTTTTTTTATATTTTCTGGCGTAACCACCTCTTTTGGGCGTCCTACTGCTTTGTACATCGTCCATGCCTGTACGGCCACATTTAAATTCACGAAACTAATATTTCATTTTGAGTGTGCTGGTACAGAGTCCGGGTAACATTTATCAAGTCATTGTTTGGTTTGCACAGTATTTTTCCCATCAAAAAGCATTAATGAATCAACACACGAAATCCGTTTTATCCATTTTTTTCACAATAAAAAAAGTAGCTTCGCTTAAAACACTATATCTCACAAAGTAATGGTTCTACAGCTGTCAAATTTATACACGTATCTTTTGAAATTTGGTACAAACTGAAAATCGTATGGATTTAATTCTAAAAGCGTCATCTATTTGTTAGGACAAAGACTTCCTTCTAATATTGTATATGTAGAATATAATAAATGAATTTATTAAATATTCATATAAATACCAATATTGAATACAATTCTAAACAAATTCTAAACATGTATAATAATATGTATTGTTATTATTCATATGTGTTAGCATATTTATCGTCTTATATATTTTATCGTTTAAAAGTTGGGTCAAGGATCCTTTGGACACAATGTACCGATTTTGCTCGCTCACGAACTTAAACTCACTCTTTATTTTAAAAACACGTCACCAAAATTTCAACTCGCTATCATTTTGTTTTTGTGTTATCGTGATGAATGGCGGGCGAACGGATAGTAGGAAATGAACTAATTAAGCGTGTCTATGAACACCTAAACCAAAATTTTGTTTGTGCGATCAATATTAGGTATTGTTACAAACTCTAGACTAAAATTAAATACTCTGATATATTATGTATGCCGAGTATAAAAATAGGCATTTAGTTGAGACAATTTATGATAACTAACCTTTAAGTAATCTATTACTGATCAAATGTATCGGCTGAATGCAATCAATGTTGTAGTACTTGTAATAATTATGTATATGTTTATTTCATTTAGCTACGGAAACTTTCGATGATGATGGCTTACCTCACACCTTAGAACATTTAATTTTTTTGGGTAGTGAAAAATATCCATACAAAGGTGTGTTAGATTTGCTTGCAAATAGATGCTTAGCGCATGGAACTAATGCATGGACGGATGTTGATCACACTTGTTATACAATTTCTACTGCTGGCAGTGAAGGATTTTTGTCATTATTACCAATATATTTAGATCACATTTTATATCCAACTATGACAGAAGAAGCTTTTGTGACTGAGGTACATCATGTGACAGGAGAAGGTGATGATGCTGGAGTAGTCTATTGTGAAATGCAAGGTTGTGAAAATTCTGGTGAATCACGTGTTCATTTAGAATTATCCAGGGAAATGTATCCTGGTCACTGTGGTTATAAATCGCAAACAGGTGGTATTATGAAAAATTTACGAGAAAGTACAACGAATGAAAAATGTAAAAATTTTCATAAACAGTATTATAGACCTGATAATTTAATTATAATTGTTACTGGTCCAGTCAATCATTTGGATGTTTTTAAGGCAATTGAAATTATTGAAGAAAAAATTATTTCTCGAGTAAGTTAATTCACTACTCAATGAATAGTACAACACAATACTGTAAAATTAAAAAGCATGTTGCTATTTGTCCAATTATATAATAAATATAAAATAATTAATCGAACGATAATTGGATGAATAAAAAAAATTTTTAATCGCCCGCTAATTATTAAATTTAATTATTTTAATAGTAACAAATTTTAATTTGATTATGATTAATATAAAAAATGAATTATTTGTTATATAAATCTCGATTTCAGTTATCGACTTTAAAATTTCAGCAACTAATTTAATGTAAAAAATTCTCTTTAAAGATTCTTCGAAAAATGAATACTTTTTGAGTTATTCACGATTACAAATGCCGATTTATCACTAAAATGGCATGTTTTAAATTTTTCATTAATGTTCAACACAGAATGAACATTATAGTCAAAATAATAAATATAATAGTTTAAAAAAACTAAAAAAACACGCATGCATGCGTAGTTCGCGCACTAGCTCTATATTACTCTCATGCAAAGGATCCGTTCAGATGCGTTCTGCAGCCAACTTCAGAGAGTTACCTACAGACAAACAAACATACGAGTGAAGCTAATAAAAGCGTGTTAAAAACCATAAACATATAGTTCAATTTTATAATTATTAATGAGAACTCTAGGATTTTTCGAATTAATTTCGATTTTTGTTCCCCAATTTCCTAGATCAAATTATTTTGTATTTTATAAATACGTATTTCGACTACAAAGTAGTCATCATCAGTATGAATTAGCTAGTTGTAATGATTCTCTGAGGAGATGTTACTCGTTGCTAATTTGGTGACGGTTTGCACACTTGTTCGTTCGTGTATGCGCAATTTATACTTTCAAAGTATCTATCGTGGTTTTTGTCAATTAACAAATCTCAAACTGAAAATTGAACGTACAAAACTAAAAAAGAATTATGAAATTAAATAATTTTAATTTCAAATACTGTTTCAATTCTAATAGTTCAACTTCCATTTTGAAATCTTTATTAAATCAGAATTTGGAATAGGTCCTTTATCTAAGTTAATTGTTTCTTTGTCATATTTTTGAATGTAGATGCTTTCATATGCATCTAGTTCGGTTGGATTGGATACCGATTTTAAGAGTTTTAAATTTGATTTGTCGATTTTATGATTTATATTAATGACATGATCAGCTACACATGATTTATCGGTTCATCCAAATTTTATGTGTGTCATGTGCTCTTTGAATCTTGTAACAATTTGTCTTCTACTTTGTCCTATATATTTCATCGAGCAATTTTGACATCCAATGCTATAAATTCCTGACTGCTGTTCCTTGTTAATTTTTTCTTTTGGATTTCCTAGTAGCTGCTTCAATTTGGATCTGCTGATGGGAGCTATTTTTAAATTATGTTCTCCAAGTTCTTTTCCTATTTTGTTGATGCATAGTCGATAATATGTTAGTTTGCGGCCATTTCTTTTTATGGGTGTTGTACTGTTGTAACGTGGTTGAATTACTTCTAAAGATTTTAAATTTTGTTCTTCGAATCATATTAATAATTATATTTGGATCGAAGCCGTTTAATCACAAGGTGAACGCAAAGGCTAAAAACGCGCAAATACAGGAAGTTCATAAGAACAAAAATACCGAAGACCTTTGTTAACTCGACTCGAAGATAATAAACTAGTGGTAAACATGCGACCCTTAAGGTCCACACGATGATATTCCCAATTAGGAGAATATAAAAAAAATTATTAGGAATATTAGTATTTTTATCTTTTTTAAAAGATTTTTTAAACAAAAAATAGCTAGGTATATCAATTTTAGTGAAAATTCATTCAGTTTTAAGCTACGTAAATACGCGACGAATAAAAATGGTTCCACGTGATATTATTTGTTCTCGAAATAATCGAGACGAAAATTAATGAAGGCACATACGTACATACAGACCCAAAATCGGAGCAATTACAAGAACCTTCCATTGAGAAGTTAATATTGAATAAAATATTAGATGTTTTATTGATAAGAAATAACTTATTCATACGACTATTATTTATAAATGAGAAAAAGTTTCTTAAAATCTTTCGTTCCGTTCTGACTTAATATTTATATTTTAATAAGTAATAAATATATAATAAACGAATGAACATAACAGTTTACTTTATAGCTGTAATCATTTAAATATAATTTAAATATTTATAATTTTTATTTATATTTAGAGACACCAAAACAATTAAATAAAATGTAGGACAAGGCAACTATGGGGATACCTCTTAGAATCCATTTAGTATTTACACGAATCTTTTTTTTTCAATTCTATATCCATGGTTCTATATTTACAAATAATATTATGGAAGTTAGCAGCGTAATTTTTGATTTTGAAAAAAAGAAAGAATGTGCTACAATGTGCCATCGAAATAAAATAGTTTAAAAAAACTAAAAAAACACGCATGCATGCGTAGTTCGCGCACTAGCTCTATCTTTATTACTCTCATGCAAAGGATCCGTTCAGATGCGTTCTGCAGCCAACTTCAGAGAGTTACCTACAGACAAACAAACATACGAGTGAAGCTAATAAAAGCGTGTTAAAAATAGAAAAATTTCTGAAAAGTTACAGTCAAAAATCACTTTTTGTCAGTAGTCACTTTTTTTTCTTCCAAAAAAATAAAAATAAATTAATAAGTTAAGTATTTGCTACAATGTACTAGATTTGTGCTACAATTTGAGGTTTAGAAAATTTTAAAAATTGCGGAAATAAAATCGGTTTTGTATTAATACAATTTAGTCTGTGTGGCTCGCAAATCATATATTCACCTTAAAAGATTATCCATCCTATTCTACTTTACAAACTTAAAAAAATACTTAAAGAGCATTTTTATAGTTTAATATGTTACTTTACCCCTTTAATATCATTAAATCACAAAATGTCTTCATTTTTGGGGTGCATTTGTAAGGGGCGCCTTATATTACCGCGCTTTTAGTTATTTTGAAATAAATCGAAATCAAAGCAAAATTAGATATTTTTATAAGAATACTTATTTTAGATGATTAAATTTTCTATAGTAAAGAAAACTTTAAAAAAAATTATTTTACCATTTTTAACACTCAAAAAAAGAAAACTAAAAATTTTGGAAAAATTACGTTTTAGTGACTAATGGTGACTGAACTAATGTCATTCATAGTTTGCTGTTCTTGCAGTATTTACATTTTTTTTTTTTTTTAATTTCCAACGAAACAAGTGATGATAATAACTAACAATGTTAATACTCGACATATGATTGATATATTAATCATTCATATTTGTTAAATACTCAGTCTAAATATACAGTCCATACATATACTTAATGACGCTAGTTCAAATAGTTGTTTATAATATTGATTTTGTTTTATCTTTATCGTTCATAATGTTTGTTTTTTATCCTATAACTAAAAAATTATTTTACCATTTTTAACACTCAAAAAAAGAAAACTAAAAATTTTGGAAAAATTACGTTTTAGTGACTAATGGTGACTGAACTAATGTCATTCATAGTTTGCTGTTCTTGCAGTATTTACATTTTTTTTTTTTTTTAATTTCCAACGAAACAAGTGATGATAATAACTAACAATGTTAATACTCGACATATGATTGATATATTAATCATTCATATTTGTTAAATACTCAGTCTAAATATACAGTCCATACATATACTTAATGACGCTAGTTCAAATAGTTGTTTATAATATTGATGTTGTTTTATCTTTATCGTTCATAATGTTTGTTTTTTATCCTATAACTAAAAAATTATTTTACCATTTTTAACACTCAAAAAAAGAAAACTAAAAATTTTGGAAAAATTACGTTTTAGTGACTAATGGTGACTGAACTAATGTCATTCATAGTTTGCTGTTCTTGCAGTATTTACATTTTTTTTTTTTTTTAATTTCCAACGAAACAAGTGATGATAATAACTAACAATGTTAATACTCGACATATGATTGATATATTAATCATTCATATTTGTTAAATACTCAGTCTAAATATACAGTCCATACATATACTTAATGACGCTAGTTCAAATAGTTGTTTATAATATTGATTTTGTTTTATCTTTATTGTTCATAATGTTTGTTTTTTATCCTATAACTATTTGAATAGTTTTTGTTGTAATATTTCATGATTGAAAATAGTAATTAGTTTGGAAAAATAAATAATTACTATCTGGTGATTTGAAATAGGCAAAAATTTTAACAGCTATGAAAGGTTTATTGAAAAATTGGAAATTTATAAGAAAAATAACGTTAATAACGTAAATAAACATAATATATTATTACATTTATCAAGAAAAATATATAGTTAAACAGATATTTATCCATCTGAGATAAAAATGCCTGTTTAACTAGAGACAAATACAAAAAATTAATTGTGAGTTTTAAATTTTATGTATTTGTGATATAAACTTAATATACAATATAATAATGCATTATTTTATTGAAAAATATCTAAGCAAAAATGAAGCTTATAATAACTTGTTGAAATTACAAAAAAAAAAAATTATGTGTTTTTGAGACTTTTAGAGGATCTATTAAAAAACTGAATTTGTAAGGTAATATCGTATTTTTTTCAATTTTCGCGCATAAATAACTAAAAAAATATTTAGTCTAATGTACAATTTTGATATGAAAATGAATAGCAAGTCGAAGAGTTTTTCCCGAAAAAAGGATTTTAAAGTAAAAATCAGTTTTATTTTATATTTAGAAGAAATATTTTTTCGTGAAAAATACTTTGGCTTGTTTTCATATCAAAATTGTGCATACCAAATTTGAACAAGTATTACCAAATATAACATACCAATCATTTGAATAAGTATTTTTTGAGTTATTTATGCGCGAAAATTTAAAAAATACAATATATATTACATTATTAACAAAGCCTGTATAGGGAGGTCTCTATTAAAAACATAAGAACTATTATCATAAAAATGCTCGAACGTAATTGTTCCTTTCTCAAATTCATTTTAAATAGTAAATCAAAATATTATTCACTATTCTGTTTTTATTTTTAATCTTTAATTTAAGTTTAATAATTCGAACCTTATTCCACAAACATGATTTTTTCTAACTAGTCATTTTAACTAATTACAAAATTCACAAGTTTTTTATAAATTTGTGGGAAAAGTGCAAAGGAGAAATAGTTTACTATTGCAAAGAATCGACTACTGTATGATTTACTTGGATAATTTTGAAGTGTTGAATATGCACCGAAAATGTTCTGTATTGGGAAAAGGTTTATCCACTGTATTAACTATCTATATGTATTAATAGGCAAACTTGATTTTTCAGATCCCTGTTTTCGGTTTTTAGTATCCAAAAGAGTTAACCATACCGTTCGAAAGAAGTACCAAAGAAGTGTAGAATATTAATTCGATGTGTGTTTATTCTCTCTAACTTAGTCACAATCCGAATTCAATTTTTTTCTTTACTAATATTATATTAATGCATCACCTACATGTTCAATGTGAACATCACTATATTTTACAATAATATTAGTAGTCCAATCTACACGTGACAATATTTATTATTGCACAATTATTAGTTCCAACTGACAATTTTGCAATCAACATGTGAAATAATAAGACCGCTAACTGTGTTGCTTTTACATTATTTAATGCAACAAAAAAGAAAGAGATTGAGAGCTTAGATGCAGGAATGAACATAGGTGGATAAAGGAAGGGACTAAGAATTAGGAAACCCAATGATTTTCAAAACATTCCGTTACTAGATAGATAGTACATTATTTGATGAACTATTTAGAAGGGGGTTATATCTGAAACTCAAAAAACGGACACTCAAATGTGAGATGCAATCCCTCCAAGTCAGTATACAAAATAAAACAGTTCTAAACACAAAATCGAAGACCTGAATTACTTGCGATCACCTGTAAGGCATATGATAATACTAAATTTCCCTTTATTATATATGTAGATTTGTGTCGCGGAAATGTCACAAGCAAGTATAATATATGTACATTTCTGTGACGCGTAGACCGAAGCCGCTCTGGGGCTCAAGGGTATAGTTGTACCGGGTGATCACATCACACCAAATTCCGGATATATGTATAAAAATTTCGAATCACCTGTGTCCGATACCAAATACCAGATCGGCTAGTCAACAATAAATTACCATCATATTTGACAAATATGAGAATTGGGTAAACTGTCTTTATTTTATTTTTTGATAAAATCGCGATTCTAGTTGCTTTTGTTCATAGGTTGTCAACTAGTTTTTTCTATTATCAAAGAATTATCTTTCTCGGTCGATTCTTCTTATGCCGTACCCTAAGTTACACTCTACATACAAATAAAAAATTGGTGAAATGAAGAAATTATACATAAGATATATTCAAAGTTGGCTATCAAACATCTGTGTGGTAGCCGATAACACGTCCAACTAGTAATTGGCAGATCCCGGGATCGATTTCCGGTGGATTGTGAAATATTGTTCACAGACGAAACAACTTTTACTATATTGCACACTAAAAAATTTAGAAAACGGTTGACCCTAAAAGGGGAAGTTCATCCCTGGAACTTCCCGCTAATTCCATACCTAAGCACTTAAAATTTAACATATTATAATGTTTTTGAGCTTTGATGGTAAAAAAAATTTTCACGTTGTTAGCGGTGATCGACGCGGTTTTTAGAGCTTTAATAATACTTAAAAACGATCCGACGAATTGTCGGAGCTATGTTAAAAAAACACTCGTTCCCAAATATTTTGTTAACGATTTTTTCGAACTAATCAACCGAGTGTCAGTTCAAATATTCTTCCACCGTGGGTCAATCTAAACAATGATCTTTATTATTTGAAATTATTAGGTTATGTTTTGTTCTCAGTGATGCTAGTACTCTCAATATTATATACCAGTATTACGTCACCAAAATGGCAGGCATCGTTTTTAGTGGAAAAAAAAAGTTAAAATTGTTATGTAATTTTACGGCAAGAAATGATCAATGTATTTGCCAAAATATTTCTTTTTTTTTTCTTTTGTGATTTTTATTAGGAAATGAACTGTTTGAAGTAATTTTTTAAACATAGTAAACTACTCTATTACCTATCGAAGTCAATCATATCCTTAGCTAAAAAACTGAATCTTTGGCGCCGACTGAGAAAGGTAATAGAGTAATGTACTATATTAAAATAATTACTTCACTGTTAATAAAAAGTTTGTCATTTTTTGGTCCATCGATGTTTAATTGTCTATTATTTGTGTATAAAATCTTTGCATACTACTAGTAAGAAAAAGTATAGCAATCTTGTCAAAATTTCAATATCGAGTTTTCTCCGGAAATAAATGTTTTGAGGTGTCTCTTAAATCCAAAATGTGGTGTTCGAAAATTGGTGTGTGTGTTTGAAATCGTTATCGTATAGAACGTTTTATACAAAATTAAACATTCTTGGTATTTAGTCTTCATACTACCTCTACTTGTTCCGCGAAGTTTTTGATTAAAATCGGACTACCGAATGTAACATTTTATTCGTTTTGATTTTCACTTAATTGAAAATTTTTCCAACATTTTTCTTTAAACTTAGTACTATGTTCACTGAACATATAATATTTTAAACATTTTTCTAGGAAAATCCAAATAAGCGTGAAAAATTCAACTTATCATATTTATATATTATCATATATAACTTATCATATTTATATATTTATAACTTATATATTAGTTACACACGTAATACTTACTGTACGTCATCTCATCTCAACATATATTCTTTTGTACACTCAATATATTATATTATTAAAATAATAAAAATTAATATGTATACTCCGAAAAAATGTTTTTAAAATTACAAAATACACTATTTTATAATTATAAATAAAATTTTATAAACACTATAAAAATTGTATATTTTGTAATTTTAAATTTAAAATCATAAAAGATTGAAGTCGGTGTTCTTTTTTGGATTTGAATATACATTATCTATATAAATATTATTTGTTTGATGGATAGGGCCCATTAGAAGCATTTGAAAGGCCATGGCAAAGTGAAGTACCACCATTAACAAAATCAGTTGAAAAAGAAATAAAATATCCATGTGATGAAGAAACAAATGGTCTGGTGTATGTTGGTTGGCGTGGACCTTCAGCAGTTACTCAATTATATGAAATGAATGCTTGTGCTTTATTATTAAAATATTTGACTGATACATCCATTTCACCTTTACAACGTGAATTTATTGAAGTTGAAGATTCATTGGCTAGTAATGTAAGTTTAACTTAACTTTAATTATTTTTATTTTCATTCAATTTACATAAAATTTACAATTTATGATAAATTCGCATAAAGTATAATTAATTTTATTAAATTATATAATAAATGAAGTCAAGTGGTATTTGAATACAAACATCCCTCACTAAAATGTTTTGCCTGAGGCACATCACACACGGAGCAAATTCTATGATCTTGCCGTAATCACAGATATCGCCCAATAACATAAAATATGAACAAAACAGGTTATGAAACAACTAAAACAGTGATTTTTTTTAGAAACTCGATATATTATTGAGGATCAATGTGAGAAATGATTTTAAATAGCAGCATTTATAAAATACTATAAATATTCAGTAAATACAGCTATAAATACACATATAATATCTGAATATTAGGCATTGTAATTATATATCTGTTAGTCATTGGGTCTAATGTACCGATTTTGCTCATTTACAATATATACTCGTGAAATAAAAAAATGCAATGATCTGAAGACTTTATAATCATTAAAAATTTAGAAAAACATACTTTTCTCAATATGTGTAATACTATTTAATATTTGTATATATACAAATAGTTTTGATTCGATAACCATGTATGCTTGTTTATGTACTTCTGTTTTATACAAAATAATAGTTTTCTCTTTTTTAGATATATTTATTTACAAAATAATGATTACAAAGACTTCTGCTGGCTCTTTCCTATTTGTACATAAACAAGTGTTATACCAATAAAAACAAAACTACACGTATTCATGGTTTTTATATTTTAAATAAAAAAATATTGTGTTTATGATTTATAATAGGGGCCGTCGGGAGCCCAGGGCGGTAAAATTTGTAGAGTGAGAAAATAAATTTTCTCTACGTTATGGAAAATGCTTTGAAAAGTGTCATCGTATTAAAAACATCTTGAAATTGTAATAGCAAAAATTTCTTTTCATTATCAAGAGTATGGTCAAAATTATAAATATTGAAGTTTCATCAACAAAATTGAGAAAAAGTTTCAGTGATAAATGGTTATTTAAGAATTATTTCAATTCATAATTTTTAATTCCCGCTATGATAATTAAAAATTTTTAATAATTCCAATTCAATAATTTCCATCCAATCTGGGTTAAAGGAGTTGTCATCAGATATCGGCGTTTTAAAGTCCTAAAACCCATTTCATGTAAGCATGTAAACCTCGCATAACTTCTGAACGGCTAGATCGATCGAATTGGGGTTTGGAGCGTTCTTTTTTAGATATATTCAGAAAAATATTTTATACGTGTCTTCAATAATAAGTACACCAACAGAAACTGTTTTGAGACTTTTTTATGATTCTTATCGTTGCGTTTTTTTATTCCACGAGTACATATTTTAATTAACATAGATGAGACATACATATTTTAATTATAAGAAAATAAACAATGTTTTTAAAAAACCCTTTTTTCAAAAAACTTTAGCTGATCGTTTATTCGATTGATTTCGATCGATTGCATACACATAAGTTGCTCCGAGTGTGAATAAAATGCTGTGATATCGCAGAAATTGACGGTATCACAGAAATTCCAAGCCTCTTCTATTCGAGTAAATTAAAGGTTAGGGTGCGTGTCAAACTTCTGCTATATGAAAATTCAAATTTTTTTCAAAACTTAATTTAAGAAAAGAAAAATCTTTCAACTCGAATGATACAAGACAACATTCTGTGATTCTATGCAATCAATATTTCAGGGGCTACGAACTATTTCCATCTTAAATAATCTCTAATAATCTCTTCCTCTAAAATAATCTCTATCAATAAGTACATACATCCTAATTTTAACGTATGTTTACACGTGTGATAGTGATTAACTGATTTTCTACTAGTAGCTCATCTTTCTTTGCTATTATACCGAGATCCTATGGATCTCGTGCGTATTATTGCTAAAGACTTCTTGGTCGCAATCTCTGAAATTTTCCGATTTAGCCCACATGCATGGTACTTTCGGTTGAAGCTTTTGAACTCCATCTTTATTTAAAAGATGTCCTAAATTTATATCAAAAGAAAGGTTTCGACAAGTGAAATAAACGTGTCTAACGTCGATCAGCCTCAGTTTCTCCGCTATCATGTGCTTATCTCTATTTAAATAATATATCTTCTATATATATATCATTTACTTTTTATTGCGATAAAATAAGAGATTGTATTTTGAAAAAGATTTTTTTTATTTTTTAAGGAAATATAATAAGAAATTGATAACCTAGACTAAGATGAAATTAGTTATAATATATTAAGTTAATTTTTCATTAGTTTAGATTTACAAAAAAGGTATCAGATGCTATATTTCATAAAATTTTCTAAATTGACACTTATTTATGGTTTTTTTGAACCCCTGTGACTCTACACGTAAATATACTTTTTTTTTTTAGTTGAATACAAATTTCCATGCTAAGATCAATTTTTTTATTTAAAAAAAGATTTAAAATGTTAACAATTTCACTTAAAAATTACTGCATCTGGTAATTAGTTTTTCGAAAATTTGATTGACTAGCATATTAAAGATGTTTTATTTATTTAATTTGTTACAGATTGGATACAGTTTATCAGAAAATTCAATTTCAATGTTATATATAATGTTTGAAAATGTACCAAAAGATAAAATTGAATTGATTCAAACAAAATTAAATGAATTGTTAGAGTCGTTTATGAATGGTAGAGAATCTATTGATATGTGTCGTTTACATACTGTCATTCATAGATTCCAATTAGAACGTTTGAGTCATTTAGAAAGTAATCCACATGATGCAATGGCATTTATGATTATTGGTGATTTCCTTTACGGACGTGATGCTAATGATGTAAGTTAATTATTACACGTTAATTATTAATTTTGAAAATTCTTAAATTTCCAGCATTAAATATTTAAATAACTCAGGTATAGAGCTTAAGGGGGAGAACAAAAAACAAAGTGCGGCTGTAAAATATCATTAAGTGGATATGTGTATATCAATAAGTTGATGTTGCTCGGCAATTGAAACTAAATTTGTACGCCTATTCTTGATCGTAAGACAGGGCATTTCCCGAGTAATAAACGAAGCCCAAAGTTGCCTAGAATCTAAACACATTTTCGATGACAGAAATTTTAAAATAGCATTTTCATTTACGATATTAACAGATATAAAATCGTCAACTTTCGGGCGGAAATGCAATACTAATGGAGGTTCTAAAATGTTTAAAGTTGGAACTCGGCACGACAAATCTATTTTTTAGTGTCTGTGGTATTGTTATTATTTTTATTCGAAATACTCACCTTAGAGATTACTCATTTTCAGCGACTGCAGATGGACGCTGGCTGTAAGATTTTCAATTCACTCCATTACGTCATTTAACTTTTGGGTCTTACCAGCAGTTTCTTAGCTGTAGGGGGCGGATTCGTCTGGTCATCCATGGATCTGTTTATAATTATAACTATTCTTGAACTTAAGAGTTCGAATAAAATTGGATAAATTTAAATCATTCCGGAAAAACAAATGTATTTAAAAACAAATTAGATTAACTCTAAAATGAGAAATCGATTTTTAAAGTCATTTACCAAATATTACAACAATTTATAATAATTTTGATAATCAAGACAAATGTTTGTTGAGGATACGATATAAAATTGATTTTAATTAATAAGTTTAATACAAAATTTTAGTTGGATTCAAAAATTCGTCGTGATTGTCAAAATTATTATAAATTGTTGTAATATTTTGTAAATAACTTTAAAAATCGATTTCTCATCTTAGAGTTAATAATAACTTATTGGAATGAAACGTCGGTTGCTAAATAATTTCAATAGATCAATAAAGTTAAAAACCTAATATCCGAAAATTAATAAAACCATGGGGTGTTGTGCAAAGTGTGCTGACTTGCCAATGGTCAATAAAATATCACATTGGTCCATAGTTGAATCATCTTATTTAATACGACCTAACTGTTTCGTTACTATTTTTTTTACTAACCTGAAAAGGTTAATATAAAATTTGAAAAACGAGGAATGATTTGCAAGATTAAATTTATTCAAGCCATCCAAGTATCTTTAAACCATTTAATAAATAAATAAAAATAGTGATAAAACTAAACTTTATCATTATTTATTTTTAAATTAGTCCGCAAAACATGTTAATATTTTTGAGCCAAAGTAGTTAATTTATTTTTTATAATACTTTTTTTATTAAAATATCTAATGGCAGCACTAAGATAATATATAAGAAGGTATTCCAATCCTGCAATGCATCATGGGAAATATGTCAAGCGGTCGCGCCACCACGCTTGTGTCAAGCGGTCGCGCCACCACGCATGTGTCAAGCACACTAGCCGGCATTTAAAGTATTTTCATGCTAACTCTCAGAATAATAACAAATATTGTTTAATAATTAATTACTGTCACCAAGGTGAGAATAAAATTATTCTCACCTTTCAATAATAACAATAAATGATAATAATTATTTTAAAACCCTCAATTAATTGTTTTTATATTTAAAATCTAAACTCTTGAAATTATTTATAAAATTATATAATATTTAATTTTGGGATTCGAACCCAGTCTTCTTACTTAGAAAGCAAGCAAAAATAATATGCGCTGCTAATCATTTTAGTGTGTATAGATCAGAGGTAACTGATAAACTGCGCTTAGGGAAAACCGGTTTAACCGAAGAAATTGAGGAAACAAAGAAAAACAATTAATTGAGGGTTTTAAAATAATTATTATCATTTATTGTTATTATTGAAAGGTGGAAATAATTTTTTTAGACAGTAATTAATTATTAAACAAGATTTGTTATTATTCCGAGAGTTAGCATGAAAATACTTTAAATGCCGGCTAGTGTGCTTGACACACGCGTGGTGGCGCGACCACTTAACACATTTCCCATGATGCATTGTAGGATTGGAATACCTTCTTATATATTATCTTAGGCAGCACATAAATTATTACGTAATATGACAGTACATAAATTAAGTCGTATTTAAAAATAGCATTTACTGATGAATATACAAAAAGGTACAGGCGGTTCTACACTTAAAATTATTATATAGTAAAGGCTATAAATGTTACGATTTAGAATTTTTTTAATTTAAATAGAAATTATTTATGAATTTAATAATAAAATCGTAACTCGACTTCGTTACTATGGTCCAGGCTATATATTATAAGAATAAAATCAATATGGTGCCTTTTGTCGTTTTGAGTATCAAATGAAAAAGCTCAATTATTACATTTCAAAAACATATATATCGATAGTATTCATTTAAATTAATAAATTTATTGTAGACCCCGGACTGACGTAACGTAATGACATGCTTAGACCAACTAATAAAGTTAAGCAACAGCAGTCACAATGTGTATTTGGATGGGTGACCACCTAGCATTACTGTGTACTGTTGTTGTTTAATAATAATAATAATCCCCTTTGGATAATGGCTATATAGCTGAAAATAGCTAAAGCCAGAAAAAAAAAAAAGTATTAATATACAAGCGAAGTAGCACAATGCGCTCTTGTGCTATATATGGAAAACACTCAATTTCACCATTGAATAAAAAATAATATTGAATAAATCCAAATAAAACTCAATTCTATGGAAACGATTTTGACACAGATAAAAAAATCAAAAACAAAATAATTTTTAGTTTTTATGCAAAATAAGAAATTGTGAAACTAATTTTAAAATTTTTTTACAGTTTAAACAACGATTAAGTGGTATCGAAGACTTGCAACGTGTTAAAAACGAACCAAAAGCTTTTTGGATAAATTTGATAAGAAAATATTTAGTTGAAGCACCAATGATTTCAATTAAAGGTGTGCCTAGCATTGAGGAAAAAAAGAATATGGTTAAGGAGGAAATGAATCGAGTACAAAAACAAATAAAAAAATTAGGTGAAATTGGATTAAAATCAAAAGCGGAAAAATTAGAAGCGGCAATTAGCCATAATGGACGTGATCCGCCAATAGAAATGAAGCGATCAATTCCAATACCTGGAACTGACACAATTCGGTATCATAAAATTGCTAGATATACAACAGAGAGTAGTACAGCATGCCCGTCATTTGATTTGTCAAAAGTTCCCATATATACACATGTCGATCATGTCAATACAAACTTTGTTTATGTAAGTTGGTTTATTTCTATTTTCATATTTCATTGTGCGTGTCTTTTCATATTGAACGTAAATTACACAAAAAATAAAATCATTTTAATTCTTCAAACGTCACATATAAAAAACAAACCAAAAAACTGTCTCTCAATTTCGTCTCATCATCCAACATCAATGCATTCCATAGCTCACTTCAACCGAATCTGCCAAATTCATATAATACCACAATACATTCCATAGCTAACTTCAACTCAATACATATGCATATAATACCACATTTCATTAAATATTATTATTACATTATTATTTACACTGACAATTTATGACTTAATAACTTGTATTAAAAGTAAAATACAAGTTGGATATGAAATAGAGTTACATGCGTCCCCAAACAAAGTATCAACGTATCAAATATATTTACGTCAAAATAACTTCAATTAAAATATCTCCATTAAAATATAACTTCTCGGCGAATAAAACAAAAAACAAATTTATTAATGGAAACATATAAAATAGACACAAATTGATGAATTATTATTATCATTAACAATAATGATAATAATTATTTTAGTTGTTTTGCTCGTTTCAGTATACTGTTATCACCACTGACATTATTTAGCGATACAAAACAATGGCTTATTTATTAGTCGTGTCAATAAAGCATTTCATCTCAAATTCCTCTATAAAGCACCGATTTTGATGATTTTTTAACTATGTATATTATTTAAAATCAGAAATTTTATTGCTTGCTGCTTCGATTAAGAATAATTGAAGCAGTATCATTTAATGTTGAATAACATATAAACGAGCAATAATTAGAAGAAAACTTATGAAATCGTTCTAAAGTACGTAAATACCCCTTCAAAGTGATTTTATTATGAAGAAGGTAGCTTAAAAACTAACGAAGTTGTAATAAGAATAAATCTTTTAAACGTAAACATCCATGGTTTAACCAAAAGCGTTTCATCAAATATTGAAATTTATTGTAACGCATGTACAGTTTATTTTATCTAAGTAACAATAATACATTTTAAAAATTCTATTGACTATTTTTGAGAAAATATTTTGGAAAAAAAAATCTTAATGTTCAGAAAATAATATTCTGAAACTCAAGTATTACATTGATATCTCAGTTAATTTTCATACTACAAGCAATAAAACAGAAACCAATATCTTTTTTGAAAATAAAACTAAATTTTTACAACAAAAATTTTTTTAAATTAAACCTAATTTTTTTTTTCGAAACTAACAATCAAAAACAATCTCTATTAGTTAAACCAACCACTGATTTTTACATTAAAAAGGTTTAATTTCATTATAACGTTTATATTGAACTATCGTTTATCAATCATCTTGAAGATCTCTTTGGTACTTTAGTAAAGATTTATTAAGTTTTCTTCGAATTATTATTATTCAATTATCCATGAACGAAGCGGCATTTTAAACTAGATATAATTTTTCTAATATTGTATATAAAGACCTTTTCTAATATTGTATATAAAGCTTCTTTTTTATACTTAATTTCATATTAATTTCTTATCATAAAACTATGTATTTTCTTTAACTTACATTTCAATCACTCAAAAAGTATTGACTTTTCGAAAAAAACTTTAAATTAATGGAGTTATTTTTAAATTATTCTTAAACGATGGAGTATTTTAAATTAGGTATAATTTTGCTTATATACATAGAACACTTTATCTTTGGTTTATTAAATTCAAAATATAAATGAATAGTTTTCAAATATTCCTTTGCAGCAAGCAATAAAATTTATCGTTTAATATTATTTACTATTATCAAATGTGAAAATAAATATTAATGATTAATAAAGTTGAAATTAAAAAAAAAAAAAAATTTCCAAATATTGACAATTTTAGTAAAAACCTCTTTACTTTTATATATTAAAAATAAAACAGATCTTTTTTATTAGAATTGTAAATATATTTATAAAATATAATAAATTAGTTATGTGTTCGTGGACATTATATTTGTAATAAAAAATTATCTTATGTTAAGTTATAAAAATGAAATATTTTTAAAATCACAATAACAAACTAATAGATGAATTTTATTTCAATTAATTCATCAAAAATTAAATACATTCCTGGCATTCCGAGGTTTCTAGCAAAACCTCGAACGATTATTAATTTAATAAATAGTTGTATAATAGATTAAAAAAAAAAACAAAGCAAGAATAATTTTCAATTTCCAAACACCAGTATATAAAGAGTCAGAGGGAGATTTATTGTGCGGCATAAGTGGAGGCGACCAACTGTAGAGACAAGCTTTTGCAGCCTATAATAGAATAGCGATTGTCCATGAACTGTAAAAATTGGTCAGAGCTTAGCCAACTGAGCAAATAATATAAACAAAAAACCTACGCTTTAAACTATTTTGTCGTTAAGTATGTGGATAGTTTATTCAGGGATTCGGGGAAACGCCAGATACCAAATGATTGGATAGGTAAAATTTTAAGTAAAAATTCAAAATACGAAATATTTAAATGTATATCACAACATAAAAATTTTGAACAAATTAAATTACTGAATAAAATCAGCTCAGAATACATAACTTGCATAAAAAAAACACAGGAAAATCTTTAAAATAAGCACAAATATGTATCGTAACAATATCATTATGAAAACAATCAACTGAGTAAAATATTTTTATACTTATATATTTCCTCTACCAAAATTGGATAGTGTTCATCATCATTTGTTATGCCTCGTTTTAGTGGGCCATCAGTTTCTACCTTCCCATATCAAAACTGCACATATTTTTCCCAAACTTTTTTATCGTGCTCTATTTCTAAAAACACTTATTATTATTATCCTGTAAACCTCCATGTTTTACATTTTTCTGATTATTTTCACAATACTTTCTAATTTCTTGGTGAATTCTTTGATCATTGTGAGTCGCAATTTGGTCTATCTTCTAATATCTCTCACTCATCCACTTTTCCTTTACTATTTAATTTTTTTAGTCGATTTGATTCTGTATTGCTTTATAGTTGGTCGGATTTGTTCCTTTGTATTTTTTCCTCTCGTCCACCACTGGCAAAATTTTTTCTCATCCAATCTTGTTTTGCAAACTTTATTTTCATCTTCGAAGTTGACTTCATCGATAATTGTAAGCGTTCTTTTATTTTTGTCCACATATTTATTGCTCAACGGTTACTTTAAATTTTATTGAACATTTCTTTGTTTTATTTCGCCTTCAAGTCTTCGATCGGTAGATTGGCAAGCGTTTTATTCTTGTTCGAAATGTTTTTAAATTTTATTTTTAAAGTAGCCACCAAAAGGTTGTGTTCGGAGCTTGCATCTGTAATATTATTTCTGAAGCGATTATTAGAATACAATCGATTTGATAACATACTACATGTTGTTGCGAGGCAGCTGGTGATTTCCATGTGTATAATTTTCGCTCAGGGCTTTGAAACCATTTATTTGTATCAATTAAATTTTCTTCTGTGCAAAAGTTCATAAGTCTGCTTTATTGTTACGTTTTCCTAGCCCAAAATTTCCAACTATGCTGCCATCGCTTCCTTTTCTTATCTTTGCCTTTATGTGTCTTTATATTATTAAACTTTGTTCGCTTCCGATCATTTTAATTGCCTTATTTAGCTTTTCATAAAATTCATTGAATTCTTCAACAACATGAGTGGTTATAAATACATAAACCTGGATTATAGTCTTTTTCATTAAATTTTATTGAAAACTGTGGTTTGTACAACAACAAAAAATGGGTGCGTGTACGTATGTACGCGCGTCAGAAGTTATACTTGTTTGGCATCATTAAAAAACAATTTTTAATTGCATGCAAATAATTAATTACAATAAAATAATAAAAGGACTGAGAAGGATAGTTAACACAGTCAATAAAAAAATATTGAATTTCTCTCATTTTATTTTTAATTTATGTTTACTGCCATAGAATCTTCTGATAATGATTGAATCGGAACTTCAGTTATCAGTGGCTTATGATAACTAAAACATGATACGAAAAGTTTTATTGAAAAAACAGTGTTGAAATATCGTGTAAATACAGTATCTATGGTAGTGCCATGTCGTGTTGTCGAAATCGAAGGATTATTATTCATGGCTAGATAAAAATCATTTTGTAGAAAATCAATAAGTACACGACCATCTTCACGGAAAAAATTGACGTTGAAATCTCCACTTAAAATTACCGGTAACTTGTCGTCTCCTCTACCAAGATATTCTCCTCCAGTCAGGGGCGTAGGAGCCGTATGGGCAGGGTGGGCAGCTGCCCACCCAGGAATTTCCCTGGGTGGGCCATGCCTCTTTGTTGAAGAGATTAAAAATTTTATTGCTCTATTACAATTTCGTGTAGGATAATTTTAAGGGCAAAACAATAGTTTTTCACGAAAAATTGACCTTTCTAGTCTAAGAGAGGATTAGATGACATATCGATAATCCTCTGGATAGTACTTTCGATGGTTTGTAACTGATGCTTATTTTTACCTTCGGGTTAACTATATTATTTCGAACCTGCCCACCCAGCAAAAATTTTGTTCCTACGCCCCTGCCTCCAGCTGCTGTATATGTCCATAATATTCTTTTCAGGAAATGAACGCTGTCGTTCATTTTTTTGCTTTGGAGTAATGTAAATTATCATCAAAACAATTTTGTTACCATCTTTTATTTTGCATTCAGCTTAACAAAATTCACAAACTGATGTCACTGTTGAACTTGCCAATTCCTCCAGTCTCACAGTCATATTAATGTTTGTAGTAATGATAGTGGTAGTGTCGTGCTTATTCTGATAAATGGAAACTCCTCCAGCTCGAACGTTTCATCGCTTATATTGTATTATGCAATTGAAATTTGGTATACTAATCAACTGTTCATTGGTTAACCAGGTTTTATTTAAAGTAAAACATTCGATTTTTCTTCTTGAAGATTATTTATAGCTGTTGATGCTCTTTGGCCATGATAGAAAGTTTTAATGTACAATAATAATGTAATTGTTTTTTTTTAAAATGTACAAACCTTGAAGACTAGTCACCCACGTCAATGCAACATACACTAATAATAGTTGATGTCTTTTATCATATTCATAAACAATTTTTCCCTGAGATTCATCAATCATAGTTGCACAAGCGTAAACTAAAGGTAGGCACGATCGAAACATTTATCGTTTTTTTGTTATTAAGTGGAATAGTTGCAGATCTTCTTGCTATCGGTACAGCAGTTTGACTAACTTTATGAGAAGTTAGATGTCCAGCAACTTTTTTCTTTATTTTTTGACCAATTTTTGGTGATTTTGGGAAATCAAGCCATACAACCAACATTCATTCAACTTCTGATTAGCATGAAAGGAATACACGGTGAAATTAATCTTTCAGAAATAGGATCTAAAGGTGGTAGATATTGAGTTATATCTGGATATTTAAAAACATTGAATGTAGACATTAGAGGAATGTTCTTCTTGTTTAACGCTTGTACACATGTGTTGCAAAGCTTCGTATTTTTCGCTGGTATATTAGGTATAATATTTGTTAGAATTTCCTTATATTCAGGAGACGGCCTTTTCAAATCATCTTGAAACTTCAACCTGTCACATACTGAACATGAATATCCAAAAGGATTGCCTAGAAACTTTTAATTCCTGATGAGCTCTTTCTATTCGTGGATTATTACGACAAAGATCTAAATCTATATCAATTTGTTCATCAATGGGAGTATTAATAAACTGTTTCGGAGAATTTCGGAATAAATGATCCATAATCGTGTCTTGATTTAATAAATCATGCTCCTGATCATGTACAATGTCTTGAGTGGATAAAATATGTACATTCGAGGCATCAGCTAATTGCTGAATAGTTTTTTGGGCTTGGACCATTCGGTTTTGCTCCATGTCTGCTAATAAAGTATTTTCTGATGTACGGTGATTATACAGCACATGAGAATTAGCCATATACACCTCAGCTTGTACAATTATAAACTTACGATTGTCGAGTGTTGAAGTAGATAAAAATGAATCGTGTAAATTATCACCATTATCAGCAATACTAGTACTGGGCACCGTTGAGACATCTGATCTATTTGTACTAGCACTGGTGGTAGCTAACTGAAATGATGGTTCAGAAGTCCTTATTCGTGAATGTGAAGTTGACGGGATAGATAAAATCTCACTCACGGATGATTAGTTTACTTTTGAAAGCATTTTTTTCGCAGCCTATAAGCACGATAACGTTCTGTACCTGTTTGTTTTATTGATTTTTGTACTGACAAGCTTTACCGAATTTTCAGCTTCCTTGCAAGCTTTCTTTCGATTGTAATAGTCTTTACACATTTCTACATTTGTATTACCCATCTTGAAAACTGGAGTAGAAATTGAATAGTACTATTAATTGGCAACAAATGTAATGTAAACTAAAAGAATCTTGAATGTTCTACTAAATTTTTATGTACCTCCCAAACATCCTTAAAGTACTTTATTGATTATATATTTTATTGATTTATAGATGTATCTTCTAATGGATACTAATGAATTGGATCCACATCTACGTTTCTATTTACCTTTATATTTAGAAGCACTTTTAGAATCACCAATAATGCGTGCAGATGTTATAATACCATATGAAGAAGTTGTAACACAATTGGAAGCTGACACTGTTACCACGTCAACTAGAATTGGATTGGAAGAAACAAGTCGATTTACATGTGGTCCATTTTCACATACTGCTTCACTTATATTACAGGTAATTGGATTTATTAAATTTTATAAATGTAAATTTCATATAATAAATTCTACCAATCAATTAATTAATGAATAATATTCTAGACTTTTACTTCAAGAGTCGGCCGATTGAAAGTTCTATGATCGGTTATATTCATGATGATTTCATATACCAAATTTATATCAAAAGAAAATAATTATAATTTCAGAAGCGGGAGGTTGTTCCTTATTTACCGGACATAAAATCCTAAAATCCGTACTCATACTTGAATTTGATAGTAGACCCTTTTTAGATGAACTAAAAATCAATGAGTAGTTAGAGACAAGGTTGCCATATCAACTCCTGTGTGTTTTTTATAATTATAATATTTCTAGCCGTAGTTGAAATTTTTTCAAACTCACTTTAGGCTTACATTTGACGGCTATAATGGAGTTCCTCGTGGTTTTTACTTAGGAATTCTGCTTCAATGAATGTATTGGTGTCAAACCTTTTTGGTTATGTTTTATATGTTAAATACAAAAATGTTTACCCTATTTATTTTGTGTGCTTCCTTCTCCGCAACCTTCCACGCCTCATCAGGGAGACGATTTGCAACGTTAAAAATAACAGTAATTTAATATTTTTTGAGTTAGTACAGAAAATATTTTTTCGTAAAAAAAGTACGTTTCCGAACGGTTTTCAGCAAACAGTTCGAAAACCTGATATTTTATCGAAAATAATATCAGCAAAAAAATTGAGCTTAAAAGAAAACCAAAGAGAAATATTTGTTTTATACATTCAATAAATAAGGTTCCGATTCTCTCGAGGAATATTGTAGTAGTAACATTTAATATTGAATAACATAAAAACGTTAAACAATACTTAGAAAAATCTTTATTAAAGTACGTAAGATGAACTTCATAATGACTTTTTATTGCAGTCGTTTTCGTTTTCTACAACTAACGTAGTTGTAATAAAAATTAAACTGTTTACTCACTGTATAACCAAAAATATGAGTTTTTAATCAATAATGTTCGCCAGGCAGGAAAATTTTGTGTAACGCTCTCGTTTAAAAAGAAATCGATTTTCATTAAAAATCGTTTTTTAATTTGTTTAACAATGTTTGTATTTTGATTACAACTCCGTTAGTTTTTTTATACTTGACATATATGCGATATGATGGAGTATATTAGTTTTAGTCTAAAGTTTTTATCGCTACAAAATATCGATCCCAAAAACAAAATTTTGCTATAAGAGTTTATAGAATCATCTAATGCAAAAAAGAAAAGAGACATAGAGTTGAAATTTTGGTGACGTATTTTAGCCACGTTTCAACCATTCTTTAATAGAAGAAAAGTTCAAATAAAAAAGTTTGTTTTTTCTCAAAACAAATAACTTTCGTTTGAAACGTTTTTTCGAAAACTGTTTAGATTCGTCACAATTTCAGCCTTAATTTAGCTATTAAGCTAAAATAATGGTATTTAATATATAAGAAACACATCAAAAAAGATTGCAAATATGTACAGTTTCTTCGTCTCTAATTTAATTGTTACATCATTGAATGGACAATTCTATTCAATATTATTGATGGATTTATTTTGTTTTAGTTAGAAGAAGATAAATATGAAAGAGGTATTAATTGGTTGCATGAGTTACTATACTGCACGGTGTTTACAGTTGATCGTTTAAAAGTATTAGCATCCAAAATATTGAATGATGTTGCACATGCAAAACGTAGTGGAAATAAACTTGTCAAGGATCTTATTAAAGATATGTATTATTCTAAAAGTAAGTATATAATTCAGTAGCCAAAATTTCTAATTTTTTAAAATGCTTTTCTGTCTAAAACTTTTATTTGGTCAAAGATAATGAATTTAAGTTTGTAAATGGGCTTCAATTTAACTAATAAATACATGTATAATTAATTATATTACATATTATTATGATATATGTATTAATAACTCTATATTGACATTGTCGAGTGCATTTCTCTATACTGACATATATATATATAGCATTTCTCTATACAGCTGTTAAAATTTCATGATATTCTATTCATTAGTTTGTGAGTTATTGTGCTAAGAGTGACGCTATTTTTGTTATTTTCAAAAAACAATTTCGTGTTTTAATTTTACACTGCTTCTTGATGGAAAAAAATACCGTTCAAGCGAAGCAATGGCTTGAAAAGTGTTATGGGGACTCCGCTCCATCAGAAACAACAATAAAACGTTGGTTTGCTGACTTCAAACGTGGTCGTAGAGACACCGATGATGCAGAACGCAGTGGACGTCCAAATGAGGCACACCAGAAAACATTAAAAAAAATAAAAAATCCACAAAATCTTTTTGAATGATCGAAAAGTGAAGTTGCGTAAGTTAGCTGACATCGTAAAGATATCAAAAGAATTTGTTGGCTTTATATTGCATGAGCATTTGACTATGAGAAAGCTCTGTTCAAAGTGGTTGCCGCGTTTGCTCACTGTTGACCAAAAAACGAGAACGTGTTGATGATTCTGAGCAGTGTTTGGCCATGTTTAAACGTAACAAACCGGAATTTTTTCGCCAGATTTGGCTCCCAGCGACTACTGGCTGTTCGCAGACCTGAAAAAAATGCGGTAAGAAATTTCGCGCGAATGAAGAGGTTATCGCTGAAACTGAGGCCTATTTTGAGGCAAAAGATAAATCGTTCTACAAAAGTGGTATTGAAATATATATTAGAGCGGCGCTGGCATGATTGCGTGCGTTGCTCTTGATGGAGATTACGTTGCTCTTGATGGAGATTACGTTGATGTATAAAGCTAATTTTGAAAAAAAAGAAACTGTCTTTTCTTTGTTAGGCCCGGGAATTTTCAGTCCATGTGTTATATATATATATATATATAATGTCAGTATATACAGTATATAGTTTAATATACTATATATATTACAATGTTACAGGCCATCTGTTAGTTAGAAAAGTAATAAATAAATTTAAAATATTAAAAAATTTATTGGATCATTTTACGCATCCGATGGTATGCACTTGCTAAAGTTTTTTGTCTGATGTATTATCCGATTTTCTTATGGGACTGTCCGATGGTGGGTGTGCGTTGACCATCAGATTTTCTGATCAATAAATCTTACGGTGTACGCTGGCCCTTAATAATAATATATATTATTTTATAATAAATTCTTTCATAACTGTATGAACAAATTTTGTTCCTAGACCACATATTTTTTTTGTTGTTGCCTACGTGTCATGATAAATCATTAGAACATGTATTATCCATGTTAGTCTTATTAGAAACTAGTATTTTAACAATAGAAAAGTTGTAATCAAAAAAGTTTATAGTTTACTCTTCAAAAGGTGAAAGTAGACACAATACCATAACCAAAACTTAAACACTGAATTAAAATTGATTCAAAAACAAAGAAGGTATAAGCTATCAAAGATTATATATCCATCTCATTCTTTAAAACGTGTTTTAACATGTAATATTATGGAGATACGTTATAATATCTTATAGATGACATCATAACATCGAATGTGCCCCTTTTGTTTTATTAGGATTCCTGAATGTCTGTATCAACTTCAACTAGTTCTATACAGCCCACATATTATTAGGCAAAAAATTACACAATTTTAACCGTCGGGTTCGGAGAGAGAGCGAGTAAGAAGTTGATAAATTAGTATGTTTTATCAACCTTTCTTAAATATTTCAAAAACTATGCGGTTTAGTGTGAAAAGTATTCTATATAAAAATAATTTACATTAAATTGCAAACAAAATTGGATGTTTGCATAATCTATCTAAAGTGATCAGTTCCATAGTTTTGAAAAAATGAAATTATAACGCAAAATGTCGAGTAAAAGTCCGTTTGGCCATTAAGTACTACGGACGGTCCTTATTTGTATTTGTGTATTTCAATGGCCTAGATTTAATTTTTTGGCATTTTTGTTGAATATGTAATACTTGCACATCTTGTTCTGGAATGTTGTTTTTCTAGGTCAGATCGTTGGCAAATGCAGATTTCCATTTCTCATTTCTCCATTGTTTCATTTTTCTTATCTTGAAAATTCTTCTTGTTTGACCAATGTACACACCTGAGAAGTATTTATACTTTCTACGGTCGATATGTTGCCAAACCTGTTTATGATGTCTAGCGTTTTTAGTTTGTAACCTTTTTCCATTTTAAATTGATGCAATTTTTTTTGTATGTTCTGTGGAATTCTTATAGTGTATTTATGAGACTAACTCAAATCTTAAAATTGAGCTTAAAGGCTTCGATAGTTTGTCGGGATACCAACGTATGACATGGGGCGTATCGGTGCTGTTTCTTTATTTTAAGAAAATCGTAGAATATAGGTGATCAAGGGTTCATTTTTGGATACTTTCGGTATCGACGTGCGGTTTTTTGCATTATGTTCAGAAATATATTTGAATAATTTTGTATAATAATTATATTTATTTATATTTTGTTTAATAATTATATTTAATTGTTTCGTTATTACCCAATAATAATTGTTACTTATCTTTTTTTATTCTTTTATATCTTTATATTCGAGGATTTTATTATTCCATAATTCGGATGCATTGTTTAACATATTAAATTAAGCATGTCTACAGATGACGCAGTTGACAGGCAACAACGGGCAACATGTAGCATTAGGTAAGGAGACATATTTTTGTCGTTTTGTGTTGCTCCTATGTAAAGGTTGTAGCATGCATCAATGCCGTATGCTACTACTAGTTGCCTCAGTGGAATTTCGCCTTTTGGGTTTTTGATAACGCTGATTACGTTAAAAAGGTTTTCATTACTCTAAAGTTGTATAAATTATTTGTATGAAAAAAAAAAAAACAATAAAAATTAAATATGATTTTGATTTTGAAATAAAAATATGATTTTAAAGTAAATTAGTTTTATAATTTTAGATACAAATTGGTATTCGAACAGTATGTTACGACAACAAACTTTTTTAACAAATCTTCTTGATCAACTAAACAATAATGGAGGCAATAGTGTTATAGCTGATATTGAAAAATTGCGGAATATTTTAACAAACCCAAAGAATATGGTTTTACATTTAGCACTTAATTTAGATCATATTTCACAAAAAGTTAGTGATCCAGCTGCACCTTGGCTCAATTTATTACCATATAATGTAGAGCCTATAAAAAAAAAGTAAGATATTAAATAATTAAAAATATCCATCATTTTAACTATATTTTATTTGATTTGAATTTCATTTTTAGATTAAAAGTAACTCCTGATTGGAAATTGATGACACCAATATCACAAATTTCAAAACCAAATTGTGTTGTTGGTCTTGGAGCATGTGAATCATCATTTTTAATAACTACAACAACGTGTATTCAAGATTTTAATGATCCAGATTTGGCATCAATATTAGTATTTCTAGTGTATATTACTCAATTAGAAGTACTTAAAATCAATTTTTTTTATGTTATAATACTCCTACAAATTAAAGGAACACCAAAAAATTACTTAATTTTTTTATAATTTTATTGGAACTGACGTTCGAAATATGCTCACTTAAATAATAATGTGCAGATGAAAAATATAGCGCTTTAAAGCTGCTATATTTTTCTTTAAAGCTTTAAGCATTTGTTTTAGAATTATTTTATGGTTATTGTGTAATATTTGATAGAAAAATTTAAAAATTGTTTTAATGTGAACAATTTTTTCGTAAAAATTATTTAGCTACAATTTTTTTTTTTGTCCTATGATAATATTTTCTGTTTGAAATGATCAAACATTTGAAAAGAATTAAACGAATAAAATTAGGGAACCAAAAAATTTTTAAGCTTCCTGTGATATGTTTTTGTGAAAATTTTATGAGCAACGTTTATGTGAAAATTGTAAGTAGATCGATCAATCATTACAGTCAAAATAAGAAGTCAACCTCGGAACCTATCTAAATTTTTATACAAACCTTTATTTTGGTATTATAAAAGTTGCGCTAAAAGTTACAATTGGTGTAAGGAACCATATTAAATTCAAGGCCAAAGGGTCAAAAAAAATTTGAGAATATCTCACTTTTCCGGTTTCCAATTGTATGTATATTTATTATCAAAGTTTTAGAGGATGAAACTATAAGTTTTGCATGAAATCGTTTTTTATACGTTAAACCCTCTTTCGAAATAGAGGGTGCAGAATAAGGAGCGTTTGATGGAAGTTCAGTCGTAAATACCAATCTATTATATGGTTTTTTTTACTTGATTAATCATAAAATATTACTTAACTATTTAGTATATTTTAAGCTTCTTGTAAACCTGATACATCTTATATTTGAATCTTATTCTAAATAAGGATAATTGGATTTACGGTAGAAAAAAAATACTATCTTTTAACGTTCTTTTTGTTTGTTTGTTTTTGTTTTGTTTTGTTTTTTTTTTTTTTGTTTTGTTTTTTTGTTTTTTTTTTTTTTTTTGGGATTAGAACTGTTGTTGAAGGTGAATGACATGTTTAACGAATCGGTTAACCAATACTGAAAACATATGCTTCGAGACAAATAACACAACAAAAAACCAACGGACAAAATAATCAACAACCCACAATACATTAATCACACATAAAAATGGAAGTCACAAATTAATACAATAACTATTCAAAAAACTATGATAAAAACACACATTACAGAAAACAATTAGAAAGTGACACCAAGCCGTTTGGTGGAGACAGACCATATTCACTTAACAACCAGGCGAATTATAAATTCAACCAAAAACAAAAAGAGAAAAGCGCAGGACTTTAAAATCTGCACAATCAATACTAGAACACTAAGCACAAAATATAAGCTTCTTGAACTTAAATTGACCCTGAATAAAATAAGTTGGGGCATACTAGGTTTATGTGAGGTTCGACGCGAATGGAAAAAATACTTAAAACAAATTTAAAATTATTTTGGTTTTTTTCATGTATAGATCAGAAACATTTTTTATTGAGCTATAATTTATTTTTTTAAATTGTCTATGTTGATTCTTTGTTGAGATATTTTACTTTTAAGATAAAAGAAATTTTACTTTTAAGATAATTCTTAACTCTGAATATCAGAGCCAATAAGAGCCACAGAAAAAGTTGAAAGGTAATTTGGTGAATGTTACGCTTTAATATTGGTGGATTAGATATATAATTTTCATGATTAGGTCGTCGTGGATTTCTAAAAACCAATTTTCGCGGTCAAGTGTAATTGTTCATATAATAATTTTACTTAGAAATTAATTTTTTCAAAAGAAGTGAAACAACAAATGTTTAACTTGAAAACTAGTAATTTTATTAGAATAATCGTTGCTGATAAAATTTGTTCATTAAAACATCTCAACACAGGATGCTTAACTTCTTCCAAATGAATAAATTTCGATTTTTTCCCCAATTTCCTAGATCAAATTATTTTGTATTTTATAAATAAATATTTCGACTACTAGTAGTCATCATCAGTATGAATTAGCTAGTTGTAATGATTCTCTGAGCAGATGTTACTCGTTGCTAATTTGGTGACAGTTTGCACACTTGTTCGTTCGTGTGTGTGCAATTTATACTTTCCAAGTATCTATCAAATTGCTACGTCAACCAATCAGCATCGATCACGTGTTTAGTGTTCGGCCAATGATGTTGGACCACGTGGTTTTTGTTCATTAAAAAATCTCAAACTAAAAATTGAACGTACAAAACTAAAAAAGACTTATGAAATTAAATAATTATAATTTCAAATACTGTTTCAATTCTAATAGTTCAACTTCCATTTTGAAATCTTTATTAAATCAAAATTTGGAATAGGTCCTTTATCTAAGTTAATCGTTTCTTTGTCATATTTTTGAATGTAGATGCTTTCATATGCATCTAGTTCGGTTGGATTGGATACCGATTTTAAGAGTTTTAAATTTGATTTGTCGATTTTATGATTGTTATCAATGACATGAGCAGCTACACATGATTTATCGGTTCGTCCAAATTTTATGTGTGCCATGTGCTCTTTGAATTTTGTAACAATTTGTCTTCTACTTTGTCCTATATATTTCATCGAGCAATTTTGACATCCAATGCTATAAATTCCTGACTGGTGTTCCTTGTTAATTTGTTCTTTTGGATTTCCTAGTAGCTGCTTCAATTTGGATCTGCTGATGGGAGCTATTTTTAAATTATGTTCTCCAAGTTCTTTTCCTATTTTGTTGATGCATGGTCGATAATATGTTCCTTTGCGCCATTTCTTTTTATCGGTGTTGTCCTGTTGTTGCGTTAAAGTTGTTGAATTACTTCTTAAGATTTTAAAATTAGTTTTCCGAATCATATTGGTGATTAGATATAATTGTACTTGGATCAAAGCCGTTAAATATTGCGACTTGTGGAATGTTTTTTAATTCTTTACAGTAGATTTTCTTGGATAATGGTATTTTTATTAAATGGTTCACTAAGAAATTGAAAATGGCTAGGTTATGTTGTGGTGGACTATTGGAATTCGTAGTAATGTATCTTTCGGTGTGTGTCGGTTTCCTGTATATGTCGAATTCAAAATTTTTAGTATTATTATTTATCGATATTTTTATCTCTAAAAACGGGATTGAACCATCTTTTTCGATTTCTGTTGTGAAATCGATGGATGGGTATATATTGTTGAGTTTATTAAGAAAAAAGTGTGGTTTTTCTTCCTGTGTCAAAAATTGTAAAAATATCATCAACGTATCTATACCAGACTGTTGGAAAATAATTGAACGTTCGTTTGGCTTGTTCTTCTAGTTCTGTCGTGAAGATGTTGCTCAAAAATGGGGATAACGGGTTGCCCATAGATGTTCCAAATGTATGTTTGAAATATTTACCTTCAAAGGTAAACACATTTTGTCTCATACACAGACGAGTTAATTTTAACAATTCCGTTATTTCGTCTAAGGCTATTCCTTTAATCTTAAGCCATTTTTCTAAAGCCTTAATTGCATCTGGTATTGGTACACTAGGATATAGCGCTTTAACATCATTTTATTTTCATCTCAATGTGGGAATTTTACACACAGATATACAACTTTTTAAAAATCACTCACAAATTTATTAAATATTTTTCAGTAATTTTGTTCTTATAATTCTTTTCAAAAGTTTGATCATTTCAAAAAAAGACGGTTAAATTGACCAATTTGAAAATCCTCTGGCTTATTGTGGATAGATTTACCTATAAAAGTTATACTCAACATTAGTCATCTACCCCCTCCCCCAAGAAAAAAAAAGTTAAACAATAACAAAATACCAAAAAACAGACAATTTTTTTTCATTTCAATGCGTTCATTTTTAAGTGAGATACTACCGTTCAATACTTACAAAAAAATGTGTTAATTCTTTTTATGCCTTAAAATTTTTGGAGTAGAATATGATTACTCTGTCTAATATATATTCATATATTTATTTAGGGTCCAATGTGGAGACAATTACGTGGAGCTGGTTTAACTTACAGTTATCGTATACAACCTGTTCCAAATGAATCATTATTATATTTTGTATTATCACGAGCTACAAATGCAACAGAAGCATTCAAAATAGCAAAAAAAATAATGGTAAATAAAAATTATATTTTTGTATACCTATTTTATAATATCTTTAATTATATTTATCACAATTCATCAATAGAGTTGTCGGTAAACGTTTAATTTTTGTTCAACCTAAAATTTAAAGTTTATCAATCCTAAAACTTCAAACTTAAGCGGTTTAGATTACGCTAAAGAGTCAAATAATTTTATTTGAAATTCAAATCAACTATCATTGTTAATGAATATTTCATAACATAATATACTAAATACTCTGTAAACGGTAGGCTCTTGATATTTAAGTTCCTAAGATGATTTCTAATATTTTGTACTTTTAAACTTATGCTCCCTAATGTGCCGGAGCCGAGATATGAAGGGGTGCAAAAGATATTCCAGAAAACCGAACAAAACAGCGGTTTATTGAAAGTTTATATATGTAATTTAAAAATTTTTTAAATTGTCATTATCAAACACTAAGGAATTGAAAAAATTCCTCATTGTGGAAAAAATTACCATCTGTTTTTATTCAACTATTCTTGAGAAATTAAAACGATTTAAAAAATCAATTTCTAAATTTTCATGCAGTTTACAAGATTTTGAAAGATTTTTCCACCCATCCAAATCTCCGCTCCGTCACATTTGGGGGCATGAGTTTAAATTTACAAAAAGTTAGAAATCATCGCAGGAACTCAAATACCAAGAGCTAGCCGATTTACAAAGCGATGCTACATATACGCATCATTGCTCTAACTATAAGCACAATTCGTAGGGATGAATCCCATCTTATAGGATATTATTGCATAGATCTTGAAAAGTGCAATGAAAGTTCTATGGCTTTTTTAATATATTAAATTAATATTTTGTAACATATGAGCTTTTAAAGTAGTAAAAACTATATACTACCTCTAATTGCCCTGCGTTGTGTGATTGATAAATTTGCTGCTTTTAACAAATTCTTTCAACTTCTCATATTTTTAAATCAAGATAAGATATTCTTTCAACTTTTGATGTTGTTTTGGGATCACATATTTTTAGACAATTTTACATATTTTTAAATTTTTTTAAATCACTTATAAGTAAAAATATTAGATATTAGGAAAAATGAAATGAAATTCTGTAATCTATGAATTATAGTCATTCGTAGTAATATTCTTAATTATAAAAGATTCTAGATTTTATTGGGTTGATATTTAAATGAATATTAAAATTTTTCATAAGAGAAAAAAGATTTTAAAAATGTGAAATTGTCTAAAAATATGTGATCCCAAAACAACATCAAAGTTTGAGAGAATCTCTATCTACTCTTGATTTTAAAATACGAGAAATTCTCTCAAATTCTTTGAAATTTTGAAATAGTATATAATATTATGACAAATTCTTAATTAAAGATTAAATATTCTTCAATATTCTTTAAACACAATTTCCCCCACGTTGGGCTCCCTCATTTTTAATATTAAATAGGGCAATGAACATTTTTTATGTAAAATTTTATGTTCTAAATCTTTCATTTGAAACATTTTTTCTAACTCATATGTTTAAACCCAACTCAATTCTTATTCCTTTTAAATACGTAAAAGCTCATGACGTGCAGGACTGATGACGTGCCAGAACGTGATTTCTGCACTTACCATACTACGATTCATCTCTGAAAAAAATTCCAGCCATTCAGAAAGAACTTGACTCAAATCTCCCCCGAGCTCTTAGTCTAATAAATGTATTTATCTTTTTCTGATTCGAAATCAGGATCGCTAAAAGCTTTTGTAACTTTCTAGAGCACATTAGAGCCACCGATAATTTTCAGTACTTTTTCCAATTCCACGCCACAAACGTATTGTGAGATAGAAAACTGACGTTTGCCTTTACATCATAATATCGTTCAATTACACACCAGAATTAAGATTTCTTAATGGATTAGCGGCTTACCTTTCCGATTAATGTATTCACGTCCATGGAGTTTAGGTTTTAGTATCACTATGTGAGTACAATCAACAACTGTTTTGCCTCTGCTATTTCAGTGTTACTAATTAGAAAATTTATCCATTCATTTGTATGCGCTATTATGCTGTCAACTACGACATTGACAGTCTGAAACATCGTAGCTTGACTAACACCAAATTCTTGAGATACATTTTTTTGAGATTATTGAAATAACTTAAGCAGGATTATTGAGATAACTTAAGCTTATCTTCATTCTACAATGAAAAGACACCTCCCATGGTTTCCTTGTTTGTCCCTAAAAATATGTCCACAACCCATTGTAGATTTTTGTTTTTAAAACGGTAAAACACTTTAAAATATGGAACAATCACAACTTCTACCATCGCATTGAAAATCGCGGAAACAATCTTTCATTACAGAGATGAAACTGGTACTGGCCAACCTCAGAATTTTTAAAGGATATGCTTTATATTTTAAGTAAAAGTTTTATTGGTTATAAATTTCCATTGACTTCATATGAAGTAAATGAATCAACTTTGAAGGATTACCCTGCACTCGAATAGTATAAGGTTTTCATTTGATAGATAAAAAAACCTACTTTGATGAAGTTTATCAAAAAGAATTCGTAAATAAAAAATCTAAAAGTTGGTAGCTCGTGTCACATCATCGCCGTTATGTACCTTGTTAAGAAAAGGACAACATCGTAACTTAATAACAATGGGGTTCCGTTTTGCCAAACTTAGCTACTTGGTGTAGCGGAATAATTGGTACTTTTTTAGCGCTAATTTTCAATTCGAAAATATTAATAAGACATTTATAAACAATTCTTGCTTGAATTATTTATGAATACAAATTTAAAAAATTGTTGTTTTTAATTAAAACTTCAAATTTTTTTCATAAATATTGTCAATTTTAAAGGATCTCAAATTTACTTTACACGTACAGTATTTGTTATCTCATGTTTGAAGTTGATTGCATGTAAAACATAGCAACATCAAAAATTTTGAAAACAAGTTAAAAACAAAAAAGTTATTGCACGGCATTGAGTCTGTGATGGTGCCACATCCGTCGAGCTTGACAAAAACGGATACACCATTGAAGCTAATAAATATTTTAATGAAATGATTTATATTTACTCGGATGTATATTTCATGATCAGAAATATAGTTTTCCTGCCATGTACCGCACGTATATTGCCTTCTCGTTCCTAAACATGATTTAAAATATTAATTTATTTTACATATTTTTTAGTACTTTTAGAAAATTGAGCTAGTGTTCAACAGACTTCCTCAATCTTTTCGTAATCCTCAAAAATAATAATAAATAGCACAGCTAAACATTGAATTGATTTTAGGAAGATCATGTGAATTTAAATGAGTGGGATGAAAATTTAATGGCATCTGCAAAAAGTTCCTTAGTATTTGAAATTATACAACGTGAACAAAATATTGGAGATGTGGTAACACAATCCTTGTTATCGTACTTTAAAGGCGTTGGTCCTGAATATAACAAGTATGTTTATGTTTATTTTATTATCTATTAGCATAGACCAGTGATTAACAGTAAAAAGGAGTGAGTTTTCATGAAGTTTTTAAATAAGCAATTTTTATCCTTCTCTTTAATTTTCAACAATTTACTTCACTATTATGATTGACTTCTAATGATAGTTGGTGACAAGAAAATTAAGTATTTAATTTAAAATTATATTTTTACTTTATTTTGGGTGTTTACAACTATGAAAGGGTATATTTTGAAATCATTGTTTAATCTTTTCTATTTGGCCCATTGGATGTTAAGATATAGACGATTAAGAACAAAAGGAACTGATTATATAGACCTGGAAAATTATTAAAAAATTCATCATATCGAAGATTAAGATAAAAAAAAACTGATTACATAGACCAGAGAACTTGGAAAATTTTCTCAAAATATTCCTCGTATCGGCCTAGGGTTTTTGGATTATATTCAAAAATGCATTTGAAACATTTGTGAAATATTATTATGCATCGGTAATGCATAAAATGTATCCAAATATTCAAAAGTTAAAATCGCTAAAAATTGATATGATTTCATGGAAATTATTTTCTTATGATTTTTAAGGTCAGTAAAATTGTATATACATACACTGCACATAAATATTTTTTTTTTGTATGGACTTTTTTTTTTTTTTTTTTTTTTTGTTTTCTTTATTTACTACAATCTGTCTCCTATGTATGGACTTTTAACGAAATATTTTATAGCACTTTTAAAAGTTAAATTTAATAAATTTTTGAGTACATTTCTACAAAAATTAAATACAATCTTCTTTACTTTCTTTTACTATACTAGTAAAAGAAAGTATTGTAATCTTGTCAATATTTCGCTTTCGAGTTTTCACCGAAAATATACGTTTTGAGTTTCTCAGAATCCAAAAAATAGATTTTAGAAATTGGCCTGTGTGCAAAACTCACCAAACTTGATATTGTCTTCATAATAGTACCTATAGTTGTGGCACGCAGATTTTGTTAAAAATCGGGCTACAAGGTATCCCTACTTTATTATAGTGATGTTCGGGATTTTTATGTTTGTATCCAAAATGAATTCAACGATTTTCTTCAAACATTAAATATTAGCATAGAATATTTAAAGATTTACAACTTTCATTTGAAAAATTTCTTTGGGGAAAATATATAAGAAGCAAAAGTAGCAATACAAATCAGTTGAATTTTTACTGATTTGTATTGCTACTTTTGCTTCTTATTTAGCAAAAAAAATTAAAAATTCGTGTATAGGTAAATGTAAAAGAAAGTTCTGTGACGCATCGCAGCATATATTAAAAATAATAAATTAATATATATTTTCAATATTGCATACAAAAATGATGTATATTTTTTAGAGATACATGCTTTGTGAGACAACACTACGTTCGAACATTTTATATTTTATTCTTTTCTCGAACCATGTTTTTTATTTTATATTCGCTAAGTTTATAAATCAAAATAAATTTTCATTTATAAACCAACACAACTCGAAGAAAATGTTACCCAGAATTCCGTTGATTGCAAGTTCTTAATAATCAATAATTCATCATTAATAATAGTTAATAAGAAATAATAATTAATTAATTCATTTTATTTTATAGAAATTTACTAAAACTTATTAATGATGTATCGGTTGATGATTTAAAACGGGTTGGTAAAAAATATATTGAAGCATTATTGAATCCAGATGAATCAAAAACAGCTATTGTTTGTAATCCAGGAATGATTGAAAAAGTTATGATTGATTTACTACAGTAAGTTTTTATTAGATATTAAATAATAAATAAATATATCTATCTATATGTGCAAAAGTGTACATTGCGCTATTGATTATATCATTTAGAGAGGAACTAAGACTTTCACGAGTTTTTATTACAATATATATTACAATTAAAATCGATTGGTCAATCGATTATTTATTAAGAAAAAGTGCTATTAAAAAGAGTGCTATTAAATTAGAAGGTGCAAATGAGGGAGAGAGAAATCAAAACGCAGCCTTTTAAAGTTTTTTTTAGATATCTCACGAATGAAGTAAAATTTCGACTTTCTTCGAAACAAAAAATAATCAAAAAATTCAAATAATTTTGTTTTTGGCTTTTCTATTTAGAAGTTTTTTTTGGGTCAGATATAGGGATAGAATCGAAATAACATATTCAAAAAGTGTATAAACATTTTTGGCATAAAATATGTTCATAGGTTTTTGGAATATGCTATTTTGATAAGAAATCTCTCTGTTCTGAGAAGAAATTTTGCTTCGTTTGCGAGATATATTGAAAAATTAAGATGACTGTGTTTTGATCCCTCTCTTCCATTCCCACCCTCTAATTTAATAGCAGTACACGTTTTATTTACGTAAATAACCAACCCATTCTTGTAATATGCATCCGTGATCTTCTTAGTTCCTTATAGGCCTGTTTTTAGGACATAATCATTAAATGTAAGTATACTATATTTATTCATCGCTTTTTGGTATCGATAAAGTTTTTGTGAATTCCTGAAAATTTAAGGTAATTTTTACTAGATTATTCGTATTCACAAAGAAAAGTTTAATAAGAAATTATTTATTAATTGATTTTATTTTTTATTTCAAAAACTTCATGTCTTGTATATTCCACACTACATGTTCTTACATTTAAACGGTTAAATTTTATTTAAATCTCATAATGATGACCATCTCAACAACTTATTTCTCTTTGAAAAATCGAACATAGAACATTCTTTTTCCCTTTTTTAATATAATTTGACCAAAAGAAACTATATGAAAAAAATCTGAAGATAACAACTATTCATAAAATATTCAAATATCAAATATATACAAATTTAATAGTAATATGTGTTGTAATTATGTGTTTAATAGCTAATTTTGATATAAAATTATGGCTAATCCAAACAGTTTACTAAAAAATATTTCAAATAAAAGTTGTTTGTTTCAAATAAAAGCAAAACATTTTTTGTTATAAATTTTTCTTCAATTATTTATGGTTTAAAAGTTGGGTTATGGTTGGTCCATTGGACCCAATTGTCCAATTTTGCACATTCTGGAACTCTAACTGATTTTTCAGGTCCAGAATACGCATCCAAAATTTTAGCTGGCTTTCTTTCTATTTTTGTTTTTGTGTTATCTTATTGGCGGTCAAACGGAAATGAACTTCGTAGGCAATGAGATGGGATTCTATGAACACCTATACCAAAATTTTTATGGTGTCAATATTTGGCAGCTTTGGTTACAAACTTTAGACACAAACTAATAGACTCTGCAATATTCTATATTTGTCGAGTATAAAAAAGTCAAAAGAACTATAATAGTTGAATTTGAATTATTGATAAAAATTAAATGATATATTTAATTATTTTTATTTTAGATGTGATTTAAAATTAACATCATACAATACAATTGAAGATTCATTTCTAAACATCTGCTAAAAAGAAAAAATAAAAATATGAATAATTATATTACTCAATAGAATTACAATGTTTGTTCAAAAATCACAATTATTGATGTTTTATTATATATTATTATTGTGTATGAGGAGCAATTTTTTATTTCTATAATAATGTTATAATCTTAAATTAATAAATAGTAAAATAAAAAAATATCATTGTTTTCTTTACTTCTAGACCAGTTATCAGTTATTTCAGACTTTCACCTCGAATTGTAACTAAATAAGTTGAATTTGTGTACAAATCTTTAATTTGGGATTATAAAAGTTTTCCTCAAAGTGACAATTGTGCAAAGAACCTTAGACATTCAAGGTCAAAGGTCCCCAAAATTAGTTTTTAGATAATATTTTGTTTTCCCGCCTCCAATCGTATTTGTATTTATTATCAAAGTTGGAGAAGATAAAATTCTCTGCAAATATAATGTTTCCTGAAACCTTTTATAAGATTAAATTAATGACAAATACAAAAGAAGAAGAAAATTAAACTTAAGTTTATATATTTCAAGATTTTGGCGTAATAGGGTGTTTGTTTAAATCTTTTTATTACTTCAATTGAAGCGTCTTTACTTCACGAACATAAATATTAAGTTATTTTTTTGTACTGTTGTTGTATAAAAAAAAATAATAATAATCCCCTTTGTTTAATGGCTAATATAGCTGAAAGTAGCTGAAGCCAGAAATTAAAAAAAAAAAAAACTTTAAATATACCAAAATAAAGGTTTATACAAAAATTCAGCGTATTCCGTTAGATTCTGAGGTTGATTCTATTATTTCAAGTGGTTAAGTTTGGGAAAACGGTACCCCTTTGTGACTTAACTTTTGGCCAACTTTTATTTATGCTACCAAAATAAAGGTTTATACAAAAATTCAGCTTATTCCGTTAAATTATGAGATTGACTAGTTAGATAGAAAAACCTTTTTCATATAAAATTTGGTATATCACAAGATAACATAATAATTTTAATCTGCACGTAATGATATTTGACAGTAAAGAAAAAACATATACTCCAGACGGAAAACGAACCTATTCTGCACTCATAGTCGGGGGAAAATAAAGTCAAACCAAATAGCATGAATAGGTTCTTATACTCGTATATCCAAATGCGTGAAAACCCCCAAAATTATTAAACATTCACTTTAAAATATAAATAAATTACTTTATTGGTAATTTATCATCATCAAACTTTATAATACGATATTACACATGAAATGATGTGTTACATGCATTCAATTTCATAAAATCACCCCTTCATGAGTTAAATAGCCCAAATACAAGGTGTATTACGATAATTGCAATAGCTTTTACAAACAAGTTTTCAAATTCATATGTTCTAAAAGCGGGTTTAAGCGTTTAGAAAAATATTTATAACTAGGTACTTTTTTTATCGACTGCTAAGAAAGGTATGTTATGTATATGCCCAGAAGATTGGGGACACGAAAGCTCCTGGAACGAAAAATATTCCAAACATAGCTCTCAAAGCCGCCATCAGACAAAGGCCAGACATGTTCCTCAATGTATACAACGCCTCCATCACAGAAGGTAATTTCCCAGACTGCTGGAAGAGACAGTACTTGGTCCTGATACCAAGAATCTACCAAAAAAGGCAGTGTGATACGGACGACACGAGATCCTCTGTCACAGAAGCGAGAAGCCGCACCATAGAGATGTGATAACGGCGCTGAGAAACCTCGCGGATTGGGAGATGGACACACCGTCTGAATGAAGAGGAAACAGTGGAGTGCATTTGCTTATCATGTCTCGGTTTGGCTGCAGAGAGAACAGAACTTGAGTGCCATAGTACGACAGAAAACCTCGTCGGCCTGATGGTCCGCTGTGAGGAAAATTGAAAGTGGCCGATGCATCCGCCATGATGATTAAGATACTCCAGGGAGATCGATCAAAGAGACGTCGACAATAATGAAGTAGGCAGTAGTTAGTCCAGTTCTCCCCGTGCGAAGTAATATTTGGCGGCGGTTCCGCACGGGGTACAATGGAGTATCCTCAAGAGTTAGGGTTTTAGCGGGTATATTATAGACATGGCAAGTCCGAGCCGTGCCTTCGGAAAATCAGGAGACTTTTCCGGTTAGTCCAGTAATGCATTTCTTATCTTGATATATATATATATATATATATATATATATATATATATATATATATATATATATATATATATATATATATATATATATATATATATATATATATGTATATATATATACTAGCGGCCCGGTACGTACTTATATTTTGATATAAGCCTTGTTGATAGACATCGCAAATGATAAACGCACAGGATATTGTAATCGTTTGAACTCAAATGGCATTTCAGTTGGAATTATAGGGATACGCGGTATCAAACTTCTCCTTTTGATTTAGCAGTTAAGATCGTAGCTTCAATCAAATTTGGCAATAACTTTTCTCACTGCCAATCTGGTGCCATTACACAGTTTTGGTGGATTAATATTTCGCAATATTTTGGAGTTTCAATCACCTGTACATTTAATGGCAATTTTAATGCAGCGTATGCGGTCTGACCACCTTCTAATAATGTAGCAGCAATTCCCTAAGATGCGAGGGCCAATGAAATTTTCCGTTCCAATAGAATAGTCGCTAAAATCAATGATATAACGAACGTTTTGCCTCTACCACCAGGTATCCAAGGTGTATCCAAGAAATATAATCCATCAGCATTATTGGAATAATGTCATATACATAGTTTTGCTGAATATTCCATTTGGTTATATTCGATTGTACAAATAAACGCAAATCATTAGAATTGAATTCCTGCTCACGTTGAAATTCACGGTCAAACAAATCATGCATCTCATGATTTGGTGCGGCCATACCCTACTATACTTATGCTTTATTTGCAATCGTTAGACACATATTTTCAATTATTATCAAAGCTTCGTTTTACAATTCCAAGGTAATCAACAAATTGACAGCTAAATCCCTATTAACAAAATGATCCGCCATTTATTGAATTCATTTCTTACAAAAAATGTGATAAATGAAGAACCGCTTCACCGATTTTGTGTAAACTTCACATAAATTATCTACTAAATAGTCCGAACAAAGCCTAAATATGCCTTGATGCACTCGTCAGTTATACTCGAGACTAATATTAGCTAGGCGACTATCATCCAGACTAATTCGTCATTAAAAATAAAGTTATTAACAACAACATCAGAAAATTTCGTAACAAATCTCCATTTTTGTTATTGAACTTTTATTTTTAATTTCAGGGCAAAATCACCTCATACCAATATTAAGATACATTTATGTAGAGTCAGTATAATATACAGTTGATATGAAAATCCTATATTTCATATGAGGAGGTGAGTTTTTAAGAGTAAAAATCGGTTTATTTTCATTTCCGACAAAACTACAAGTTCTATGGAAAAAAACTAAATAGCAAAGTTGTAGGTAATACAAATATCTACAACTTTTTTATTCACACTTTTTTCATTTAGCCTCAAAATGTATATGAAAAATTCAAATATCCAAGTTTTTGGTTTTTTTATCTTTTACAAGGTAACTTTGCTCCCTCCGTTTATTATTATTTTTTTTTAATTTGAGGCTTTATTACAACAAAACGATTACATACATTAAGTTTCAAAGTATTGTCCATCGTTAGCTTCCACTTTGGCCCATCTCTCGGGCAGCAGGCGAATCCCGCGGCGAAAAAATTCTTAATCTTTCGATAAGATCCATGAGTCGATCCAATTTTTCACTTCTTCATACTAGCTGATATGCTGGTCAGCCAGGTCGTTTGCCATTGAGCGAAATAGGTGAAAATCAGACGGAGGAACATCTAGAGAGTACGGCGGGTGAAGTAAAACTTCCCATTTCAACGTTTCAAGATATTTTTTCACCACTTTGGCTACGTGAGGTCTAGCATTATCATGCTGTTAAATCACTTTATCGTGTCTCTCATTGTACTGTGGCCGTTTTTCTTTTAAAGCACGGCTCAGGCACATCAATTGCGTTCTATAACGCTCACCTGTGATGGTTTCAGACGGTTTCAGAAGTAATATATTACGCCAAGCTGGTCCCATCAAACGTCGTCCACCACTATGACGGTCTTCGACAGTAAAATCACCACTCTTAAAACGTTGGAACTATTCCCGACACGTTCTGTCACTAAAAGCCGTTTTACTATAAGTATCTAAGATGATCTGGTGAGCCTCAGCTGTAGATTTTTTCATATTGAAACAAAAAAGCAATACTTCCCGCAAATGGCGAGAATTCGGTTTAAATTCAGACATATTAAATAAAAATTTTATTATGATGCAAACACAAATTAAGTTATATCAAAGTAGGGTTATATTTACAAATGTCAAAACAAAGTGTTCGACAAATATATTTTAACTACTTCCGCCATTTTTGGAAAACGGCGGGAGCAAAGTGGTAGACGAATACAAAAAATTTTTTTCCACGAAAACTTACCTTTTATTCCAAATACACTGTAATTTTTTTGATTTAAAATATTTATTTTTTCACCTTTTTTTGAATAAATATCGAAAAAGCACCCATCAATCGAAAAATTTTGAGGTTATGTGAAAAAAGTGTAGATCTTTTTATTACCTACAACTTTACCATTTAACTGTTTTCCATATTCGAAATTAACCGTGTTTTATCCTTAAAAACTCACCCACTCCTACTTCCCGAACTCAGATCGCCCGTAACTTATTTTTTCTTTCATTTCTGTCATATTATCTTCCGTTTCCAATTGGTTTCATTCTACTATAATTTTCTTTCACTTTTTACCATTATTTAAGGCTTTTACCTTGGTCTAGTAAGCAATTTCTTTATTTCATATGTACCTACTCCATTTTCAAATTGTATTATTTTCACAGTATCATAAATAATGTTACAACGGTTTAAGTGACTTCGAACTTTCTCAAGTAATTGTTACTATTCTTTTCATTTCATTAATGTAGAATTTGTTTTTGACATGTTTATAATTTAGCGCAAGCAAATTTTAAATTACAATAATATTTCTCTATTTATCTGAAAGCAGACACTTATGGGCTATTCATAATATGGAAAAAAGATATCAACAAAACAGTAAAAAAATCAAAATTTTGTTAATTTTGAATTTAAAACGTCAAATAATATCAATTTATACATCATAACAAAAACCTTATAATTTATTAAAACAACTAACATAAATATTTTTTAAATTATAAAATGTTAGAATAATATACATTATTTGGAAGAATAACCATTTACGTAATAGAATATAATTTAATTTTAGAAAAAAAAATATTTTTTTAGTTAAAATAACAAAAAACATTATTTTTTGCATAAAAACATTGGCATTAAAATACACGTGGTATTTTACCAGTATAAAGATCAGAAATATCTTAATATATAATCATCGAGATAATAAACTTCTTGCGGTATTTATTTTTTTAATATAAAGCATTTTCCATTTCCATTCATTATTAAGTTCTATCTTGCCCTAAAAAGATAAAATCATCCAGGCAAATATAAAACCTTAAATAAATCCAATTAGAGCAATAATCAACATTTTCTGACTTTGCTCTTGTCTGTAAACTCATTTAGAATTATCTTTAATAGATTCTGTTTTTTATTCTTTATTCGAAAGTAAACTGAAAAAAAGATTGTTAATAGCCTGTTGTCACGTAATACTTTTATTCAGAAAATTAATCCTCATTTAATCAGTTTGTGGTATTTTTAGGTTTACTTGTTGTGGACTCTTGTATTTTGTACGTTGAATGTTTTTATAAAATGAAACAACTTGAATTATTTAATATTATTTTATTGTAACATATATATTGTACATGTGCCATATGGCGTGGCTAAAAATGTACCCGTCGTACATTGTGCTGTGTTGTATAGCTACTCATGTACTGTTCGTCCATGTACCATGTTATATGAATGGCTTCTTATGCACTACTGTTCCTACATGTACAATTTTGTGTGTTATGTACAATTCGCCTGCCGCTTGCATGAAGTTTACCGATGTGTCGGCGAACTGATTAGCGAATGAAATCGCGTTTTTAGAGTCGGTGCTTGGATGGTACTGACTTTATATTTTTTACTTAATTTGATTTTAAAGGTCAGGTGCCACTGCAAGTTCTTAAATATTAAAAATTTAATTTATTTTGTTAAATGGTATGTCAAGTTTTTTTGAAAATTTCGAAGAATGTACTGAAAAGTTACATAGAAAGTAAACTTATTTTTCTATTAGTTAAAAAAAAAAATAATTAGAGCTAGATAGACAACGTTTTAATTTATACTTATGAAACAACTATAAGTATGCAAAAATATTTATAATTTTTACCAGAAATAAATAAATTTGTATAAAATAAAATTTTATAAACCATTTTGCTTTTATCGATTATATATAAACGAATAATTAATTGGGAAAAATCGTTTTCTTCATGATAAATAATATGTATATATAAAAAAATCAATTGCTGTTCGTTAGTCATGCTAAAACTCGAGAATGGCTGGACCGATTTGGCTAATTTTGGTCTTGAAATATTCGTGAAAGTTCAGGGAAGGTTTAAAAGGTGAGAAACATAAATAATAAGTAAAGGAAAATACTATAAACGACAATTTAATTTTCGAATACAAAATGTTCCTAGCTGTGAAACATATTTTGTCTTTTTTTTTCTCACATGTTACAAATCATCATTTCCATAGAAACCAAAATATAATTTTGAAATTCAAAATAAAACTTCTTTATCTCTTCTCACTAGCAGTATGACGAACTGCCAACTATATAAAGTGTGCATATCGCATTGTTCAAGTATTACCAAAATCATTCTTGGTTCAGGAGGTCCATATACCTTTCAACAAGTGTATGTGTACCACAGCAAAAATTATCGGGTGAACGCGGTCCCGGATGTACCCCAGCAAATACCAGATAAATACCGGGTGCATATAATGTACCGGGTACACACTAAATACCGGGAATCCGATAAGAAAGGATTTGAAATTCTTCCCCTAAGGGTATAATTGCATCCGCATGTAAACGATGTAATATAATTATTAAAATGTGAAAAATAACACAGCAACGCGTAAACCGGGTGGGTATGCTTCAAAATATAAATTAATATCATAATTTATTCTGATTTGCCGCAGCTTCATTATTTAGTTATAGACAGTTGAGAATTTGTTATTATATTTAGGAGATATTGATGTTGATTAGAAATAATTTATATAACAATGTTTACCCGGGTCAATTATTCAAAATAGAATTTATATTTATCTCTTCTTTTCTATATTAGTGGTTCTGGACTTCCTTTTACTACTACACAATATACACGAATTGTTGGTGCACGAGGTACCGGGTGTCCCACATCACACACGAGTGTATATATAAATATTTCGTGTCACGGGTATCTCACACCAAATAGTGGGTTACACATCAAATACCAGGCATCCCATAAGAAAAGATTTTCTGAAATTCTACCCCTAATGGGATGAAAAGCAGAGGCAAAGTTTGTATGGGACAACGGAATTCCTTCGTCCAATCTGCGTCAAATTTTGCATGCAATCGATGTAATATCAATTGTCACCGCAACGTGTCCGGGTATGCTTTAAAATATATATTAATATCATTATTTATTCTAATTTGCCTTAGCTTTCAGTATTAAGAAATAGAGGAAAGTTGTTAAGAATATGTTATTATACTTAGAAAATGTTGAAGTTAATTAGAAATATGTGGGAAAACGACGTTTGCCGGGCCAGCTAGTAATTTTTTTAGCATTGTAAAAATTAATTCATTATGTATTGCTTTAATATTGAACTTTTTTAAATTTAATTTTTAAATTGAATACGTATTTAAAATGAAAATTACAAATTAAATTTTAATAAACTGTTTTCATTTTTATCGATTACTTGATTCTATGTTTTTTATTACAATTAGGTATAATAATTTAAAAAATTGATAATAATTAAGATTATATACTTTGAATTTTAATATTCAGTTTTTTTATCTAAATACAATTTATGAACTTGTGGTTTATTTCTAATTCTCTAATCATTTATTCTTCTCACGATTTTCATTAAATCTGTAAAAGAAATGATATTTAAATAAATTACATTCATAATATTATTATAAAATACACCTACATTTTGTTGGAGCCTGTAGTGTTTTTAGGTTTACTGGTTGTAGAATCTTGTATTTTATATGTTGAATATTTTTATATTAAATGAAATAAAACAACTTGAAATATTTTAATATTATTTTTATTATAATAAGTATATGCATACGTGCTATAAATTGCGTGGCTTAAAATGTACTGGTCGTATATGCAGTGTTCTATGAATGGCTACTAATGTACAACTGTTCTTGGTAGTGTTCCCAAGTCTTAAAAATTTTTCTCCCTAAAGCTCCAACCAAAAACCCCTAAAGAGGTTAAAAATAACGTAGTCTCTGTTTGAATGCAAAGTTAAACATTTAAACGGTCATTCAACTACCTGCGAACATCCTAGTCCTTTGTATAAATTACAAAAATATAATAGAATTACTTTACCTTTCAAGTCTGCATCTGTTTCCCAAGCCTTAGAGTATTTTTGTAGATATTTTTTCTTATCTATTGTTTTAGACATTTTAATAAACAATAATGAATAACAATCAAAGTAATTTTAGTAAACAATAACCACTAACCCTCATAGGTATTTTAATGTTTGTGGTAAACTCTATAGTGACATTTGTTTTATTCAACTCGCACTCTTAGTAACAAGCATACTACTAGATGTAACTAAGCCGTTATATCAAAAATAAATGTGATTGGCTAGATTTACTTAATCCGGGCCTATAACGTCTCATCTTTATTTGTTTGATTTTTTAATCTAAAAAAAGTGAATATTTATAGTTGAAAAAAAAATTCCTAGAAATATAACATCCATAACAAAATCCTATTCGACTTTTTTAACCCTTAAATTTGGGGAAAAATCCTTAAGTTGGCAACACTGGTTCTTGATGAGATGTAATAATTTGTGTTTATACGAAGTTGATCGATGTGCCTGGCGAACTAGTCGACCAATAAAATTGTGTTTTAGAATCGACGTTTTGTTTGGTGGTGCCATTTGTTATTATATTTTTGACTTATTTTCAACGTTTTTGTCATTATATTTTTGACTTATTTCAAACTCATTAATCAACGAATTTTTTATAGTTAGCCTATCGGAGTCACAAACTAAACTGAATATGGGGAGCCCTGAATATATGTTACAAACAAAACACAGAATAAATAATTTACAAACTAATCTCTTACCTAGAATACGAATGAAGCCCCCTCATTTCAGTTGTCAAAAACATCGTAAATACAATTCGTTTGAAAGAGATTATCAGCCCAAGAAAATCGTTTGATTGGTAATGATTCGCAGAGAAACGATTTCATCACTTTGAGTGAAGTTGACCACCAAATTTTTCAATTTTCTTAAAAAATTAGCAAGGACGTTTAATTTTATGTACAATCCATTTAAAATGTAACAAATTTTAGAGGAATTTTTGCAGAAAACAGGCCTACTTCACATAAAATTTGAAAGCGATTTCCCCCTGAAAAAATTAAGACCCAAATCATTTTCTTTCAGTCTAATACATACTATTCCTAAACAAAAATAAAAACATTAAACTTCAAGTTTTGTTTTTCTATGTGATTAAAAAATGATTATCAAATTCACATTCAAAAGATCCAATGATTGAAAAATTTACGTTGATTAGGTATGCGACAAAAAATATAATATCTAAGAATTTTTCTTGAGTCTCAAACTCTCTCTCGATTAAAATTAAAAATAAACACCCAAGTCAATTTTTCTAAAAAATACAAACTTGAGGGCCAACTTCACAAAAAAATAAAATCGATTTTTCATGAAAACTATTTACTCTCAAATGATTTGCTAAGAAATTCAAACTCTCTCAAACATTAACGGAATTTTCGAAAACTGAAGTGAGTGGGTTAATTTAACAGAGATTCATATATTTATAGATGATGTTATTTATACAAAGAACTGTACAAATAAAGCCTGATATATATGTACGATTTCTTTCTATGTAACGAATATGACAATAGTAAAAAATAATTCTAACTACTCTTTGATTACATACTAATTTTTCAATATCATTATTTTAAAAATAAACTAACTTTTTATTATTTAGTTGAACCACGATATTTTTGTATTAGTCCGTTTCACATAATTTAAATAATTTTCAATACTTTATCATGTTAATGATTTAAGTTTATTTTTAAACTGTATCGATAAAATTATGATTGAGAAAATTTACCAGAGATCAAAGTTAAAAATGTTTTATCATTTTTCACCGCCAATGTTAAGATCCACAACTACCAACGAATTTATCTAATCAAGAAGGTATCTCATGGTCTCTACTCTTCAAATTTATAATTAACCGTTATAAGAAAAAAAACCAACAACAACATTAAAACTTAAAAAAGTTTTTAAAAAATATTATTTGAAACCTGAAACTTATTTTTTATAAGATTATCATTATATTTAAAAATATTGCAATTAAATTAATGGTTAAATTTTTATTCAAATTAATCAACCTGCACGATTGCAAAGAGGCCCAAATTAAATATTTTTTGAGATTAATCTATCGAAATTTAATGGGAATTTAAATTTGTAACAATTTTCCGTCCCATTCAAATTTATATGGGTAATTGCTTGAAAAAATTGCCAAATCTGAAAAAAAACAGCTAGAAGTTTTGAAATTGAAAATTTTCATTGTTTACGATTATATTTTATAAAATTGACATTTAGAAATTTAAAGAAAAAAAAAGTTATTTTTTGAACATCTAGTGTTTGTCCAAATCATCCTTAAACAATTTCAACATTACAAATCGACAGCTCGTCGAAAAAATGTGATTTTAATATTTTGTAATAGTTTTGGACTTTTCTGATGTCTTTAGTCTAAACTGAAGGTATGAAGCCTGTAAATTTATTTTAATTTAGAATAAATGCGACTACCAAATAAATTTCGATTTTTTGCCCCAATTTCCTAGATCAAATTATTTTGTATTTTTATAAATACGTATTTCGACTATAAAGTAGTCATCATCAGTATGAATTAGCTAGTTGTAATGATTCTCTGAGAAGATGTTACTCGTTGCTAATTTGGTGACGGTTTGCACTGTTTTTGTGAGCTAATTCATCATACTAATGATTACTACTTTGTAGTCGAAATACGTATTTATAAAAATGTAAAATAATTTGATCTAGGAAATTGGGTCAAAAAATCGAAAATTATTCGAAAAATCCTAGAGTTCTCATTAATAAATATAAAAAAAAAGCCACTACCAAACTGTGTGCCACCAAAGAAAAAAATTTAACAAAACGTAAGTTTGTAATGCTAGTAAATTTTGATATGGGAGTTTTAAGAATCACTTCAAGTCTATTTTCGTTTGTCAAATCAAAAGTTTCGATACTTAACTCATGAGTAATATCCAATCAAAAGTATCATACTCGTATACGTATCGAATCAAAAATATCGAGTGTTCAGCCATCAAGCACATTTCAATCAACACCTTAAAATATCAAAATTATTACTTCTAATTTTTTTTCCAAAATTAAAATATGTTACCAAAAACACAGATACTTTTTCAATTCTTCAAGGTAGTGATCGATGTTGTCTCTTCCAAATGATTTTTTATATAAAAAATTGCTGTTGTATCAAGATCATTCGATATTTTTGATTTTTTTAGAAAAACTCTCTTAAAAAAAGTACCGATAGTTATTATTTATTAAAAAGAATTGATATCATCATGTCAAATGGAAAAAGTTTCTATATATGAGAATATCCATACATGAAATATTATCGATACTTTGAGATTCAAAAAGTTATCCCTACATTGACGAATTACATTGCCCCTCTACCTCAATTCAGTCTTATTCCTGCGGCTCCAAAATAATCAAAACACTTTTGTTTGAAATTTTTTCGTAAAATGTTGCGATTCACCAAAATTTTAGCTCAAATTAAGCTAATAGAGACATATATGATTACAATATATAAATTATTATACGTGTATTTATAACTGTATAGATTGAATATGAAGAGTATTTTATAATTGCTAATGATTAAAAATAGTTTCAAACATTGAATCCCAATCATACGTGGTATCAAAACAATTAATATATATATATATATATATATATATATATACATAAAAGGTACTTTTTATATTATTTAGGTATTTATTTAAATTTTAATGTATTTCTCCTCTGATTTATAGATTAGAAGTACTTTCAATCATGGCGTCTACGAGACGAGACGACGGTGGTTACAAAACCGAAGAAGATGGCAGCACTATCATCAGTAGTATCAACAGCATCAACATGAGCAACATCAAGACCATCAGCAGCACCAGCACCACCACCAACACAAATAAAGGAAGAGTTCCGGCCTGTACCACCAAAGAAAAGGAGGTGGAAAACGGTAAACGATGCACCGTCCAAGGCCACTCAGGTCGTGGCGCTATGCAGCCCTACATCGTTTCAGGTCATAGATTTCCTGGCCGTCCCTCGATCAAGATTAGGACAACGCCTTAAGCATATCAATCAGGTCCAGCAATCAACCAACAGCTGGGAAACGGACCATCGGCATCCGGCAGCAGCGGCCAAGCGGACACCACCGACACCATCTTCATTATCACAGAAGTTCGTCCTAGCGCTTAATCCCCGACAGTTCGGTTTCAGATCGATCCACTCCACAGTAAGCCAGCTTCACCGGCTTACTGACCATATTGCTGCCGTATTTCAAAGTACACATACATGGTCCTTCTGGACATCAAAAAAACTTTCGACATGGTTTGGCAAGATGGACTCATCGACAAACTTTCTAAATTTAATATACCAACCTACATTCTAAAATGCCTAATTTCCTATTTATCCGACCGTAAATCCCAAATCCACCTCCAACTAAGTATATCGAACCAATACTGTGCCAAAGCTGGTGTACCTCAAGGTTTCTTGCTTGGACCTCTGAAGTTGAGTTGATATAACCTAAAAGGAAATATATACAATTAAGATTACCCCGGTATCAGGTGCAATCGACAACGTGTAGCATGGAAAACCTTTTCCAGAAGAGAGCGCACGTGGGGCAAATTGAACTATTTTGCTGATTTCCAGGAAACGATTGTTACGAGAAAAAAAAAGTAAATTTTATTAGTAGGACAATGTGCCTTTATAATCAAGATAAGTAAAAAATATAAGGTCAGATGGCACTTCCATCCAAAGCATCCACTCTAAAACGTGATGTCATTGGTTGACCAGTTCGTCGACACATCGATAAACTTCGTGCAAGACACATGAATCCATATTTTCATATTCAACAACTAACCAAGTTCAGTAGTGCATACGTAGCCATTCATCCAACATGACACTTGCACGAACAAGACAGTCGTTCTTAACCATTCATTCATACGAGACGCCATGACGAATAGTGCTTATTAAACCACGTGGCATATGTACAAATAATTTAGTAAAATAAAATAATATTAAAATGTTTCATGATGATAAAAAGTGGAAGAAAATTACAGTAGGATGAAACCCATTGGAAACGTAAGATAATATGATAAAAATGAAAGGAAAAATAAATTACGGGCGATCTGAGTTCGGGAGGTAGGTGGGGGTAAGTTTTTAAAGATAATACACAACTTATCTTGATTTCCGGCCAAACTAAAAGTCGTATGGAAAAAAGTTAAATGACAAAGTTGTAGGTAATAGAAACATCTACAAGTTTTGTATTAACACTTTTTTCACAAAAACTCAAAATTTTTCGATTGAAAATTAAGAGTGCTTTTTCAATATTTATTCAAAATAACATGAAAAAAATAAATATTTTAAATCAAAAAAATTATAGTGTATTTGGAATATAAAAAGGTAAGTTTTCACCAAATTTCGGAGAAAAAAAATAAAAAACCAAAAACTTGGTTATTTCAATTTTTCACATAAATTTTGAGGTTATTTAAAAAAAGTGGAAATACAAATATTGTAGATCTTTTTCTTATACCTACAACTTTGCCATTTAATTTTTTTCCATAGGACTTGTAGTTTTGCTGGAAATTCAGATAAACCGAATTTTACCCTTAACAACTCACCCCCTCCTACTTCCCGAACTCAGATCGCCCGTTATTTATTTTTCGTTTCATTTTTATCATATTATCTTGCATTTTTAATTGGTTTCATCCTACTATAATTTTTTTTGTTTTCAAAAATTATCTACCCTGGTATAATATACATATAAAAAATAAGATTCCCCAACAAGTAAATCTATAATCACTACATATTGGTGACCCCGACCTGATACTTTTTTTTGGTCACACCACGTATTGGTAACCCTTCCATAAAGAACACGTGCAACATTTTGGTCACACCACATATTAGTGACCTTCGACATAATTAATAAATCAATTAAAACCACATATTATATGATCCGCTACTTAGTGGAGCGCCTGGAGCGTCAAAATCATAGAAATCTCAGACTTCCGTTACAGTGGATGAAAAAAAAAATTGGAATGTTTAGCTAATAACATAAATAAAAAAGTTTACCTATTGAAAATTTGTGCTTTTGATTTTAAAATAAAAAAATGGATATAATTATAATAATTCAAATAGTATATGAGGCATATTATTCTGTAAAATGATGTTGTATATGAAAATTAAGTTGAGGTCCCGGGAAAAAATGATTTTGCCTAATTATATATAATTATGTATGATTATATATGAAATTATATATAATTATGTATAATTATACATAATTATATATGAATTTATGTATGATTATATATAATCATATCTACCTCCATATATAATTATGCATGATATTATATATAATTTGATCTGATCATGCCTGACCAATATATTTATGTATGAAGTTATATATAGGTCTATATATAATTAGATCTGATCATACATGAATTATATCTGCCTATGTATGATCATATATAGTTATATATGAGTTCATACATGACTAGATCTGATCAGATACAAACTAATACAAACCTATTCATAATCAGATATAGGTCTATACATAATTAGATCTGATCATACATGACTGATATAAACCCATACATAATTAGATATGGGTCTATATATAGTTAGATCTGATCAGACATGACTGATATAAACTCATGTATAGTTATGTATGATTCTATATTTTTATTATTTACAGAGCGCCATGGCACACAGACTTTTTACATATGCGCAAATCACTAACTGTCATCACCATTTTGATAGCGAGCATGCCGGCTTCTGTTTTTTATTGTTGATTAAATATATTACTAAATAATATTTAATAAAAAACTAGAATAAAATTATTTAACGATGTTTATTTTAAAATGTGCATGTGATAATTATTTTTGTAAAGTTGTAAACAGTGAGGTTATATAGAGAACCTGCCAAATGAACCTGAAGCTATTAAATTCCTCTGGAAAAGGAAATAAGAACTGGGTGAAATAATAATGAAATATGGTAAGTCAAAAATCAGCTAATATACAAGCATAATAATACTGTTTCTATTTTGTCGTTTCCATACAAATTTGCTTGTAGGCGTCTTCTGTACAAAAATATAATTCTATTTATCAGAGTTGTAATTAAGTAATCCATTTAAATGTAAATTTTTTAGGTAACATTAAAAAATTAATACAAAGTTTGAGCAAGTCAAGAAAAACTTGAAAAAAAGATTACGTACACCCAGCGAATCTCTAGAAGGTAATGATAAGACTCAAGTTTCTCCAACAACTAAGGATATCAAAAGATCAAGGAAACCAAATCCTAAGTATACTTCAAAGTCATTTGAGAACATAGAATTTATGAAACAGTCTAAGGAAATTCAAGTTACAAAACAAGACGTGTGTTTATATGTTCTCTAAAATAATTATAACTGATAATATTCTCATGACAAAATCAAAGTTAATTTGTAATTATTATCCTGTAAACTGACGTGTAATTTTTTAATAAGTCTAGAATATGTAATGTTGCTATAATAAAATAAGATTGTAATTTTTCTTGTAAATTGTAAATTTGATGAATATTTAATAAAAAATTGTAGTGGAAAATATGAATTGATTCTAATTTGTATTAATATTTAGATACGATCATGTATAAATTATTATACCTGATTATATATAATCAGACATAATCAGGTTTTACGTTATATAAGATCATATATAATCAGACATAATATGGTTTGCTGCGTTATACATGATTATATATAATCATACATAATTATATATAATCACTTATATATGATCAGATCCAAAAATTGGCCAGATCTGATTATGTATAATTATATATAATTAGGCAAAATCATTTTTTCCCGGGGTATATTTTTAAATATGCATAATTAGTGGGTACATGTACTAATTCAAGGAAAATCGAAAAAAAAGGTAAAATTTAAAATAAAATTTTTGTTTATTAAGGCATTTTACATTATTGATCTATATCAAATATTCTCTTCCACTTCAGTCATTTTAATGGTAGGTACCCGGGAAAAAATGATTTTGCCTAATTATATATAATCAGATCTGGCCAATTTTTGGATCTGATTATATATAATCATGTATAACGCAGCAAACCATATTATGTCTGATTATATATGATCATATATAACGTAAAAACCAGATTATGTATGATTATATATAATCAGGTATAATAATTTATACATGATCGTATCTTCCAGTGTACGGTGTAATTTACATTTTGCATGTAAATTACATGCAAAAGTTAGTTTTCTAAAACTTTTGTTTCACATGTGTTTTGGTTACTGACCATTAATCGATATGGTGGGCAAATGATAGTTTATTCTATTTTTTTAAATTGTTTTTTAAGGAATAAATAATGTGAATGATTATAAAGGATAATATTAGTTTCTGGATAACATAAATTTGAATATGTTAAATGAATCGTTATTAAATTGAGGAGTCATTACCACGAAAACAATATTACTTCCATTGTAGTATACTTTTAAGTTTAATAATTCCTATGTGTTCATCGCTTTGTAAGTTTATTGAATTTTGAACTATCGTAAACAAACTTTTGTTCGGATATATTTTTAAATGATATTTAATTTTTCTAATTTTATTGATTTAGCTTGTTCAGAATTTATAAAGTTTTTAATATTATTAAATCTGTCAATCATTTCACAAATTGTTGAGTCTGTGATGTTAGTTAATACGATCGGAAGTTAAAATAGCATTATTTCGTAAGGTTTAAATTTGTTTGTTGATTCAGTCGCCTCATTATTATCCATGATTTTAAGTAATTTGTTTTATGGTTCCTAAGCAGTTTATTAAACCGCGTTTTGATCTTATATTTTTTGGCTCAAGACTCTATATTTCTTTCTACTTTGTTGTATAAATTTTTTGCATCGTAAAATAATGTATTTAAATAAATATTAAAGACGTTTTCTTTTAAATGTTCTAAACTAGTTCTAATTTTAGTAATGTTTATCAGATGAATTAAGTTGTAAGAATATGGGTTGTAATTTTAGCAGGATTTAAATTAAAGGCAAGAAGTCCTCTTGTATGCGCCAAGTCATGATATTCAATATGTTGCATTTATGTATTTTGAATGAATCTAAAACAAAATTACTTACACTTAGGTTTTATTTTCGATTTACGATATTTGTATTTCTTTGCAAGGAAGGCGAGTTTGTTATTCTTTTTGACAATTTGTTTATTGTATGGCCTACGTAGTTTCGTATTAGTTGAGTATATTTTTACTTAGTAATTCGTCAATTTGTTTAGCAACTTCTTTTTTGTGAATTTGGAGGTATCTGTAGGATTAAGTATAAATAGACAGATCGTCTTTAGTTACTATTGATTGTTTAATATCAGAAGTGATTTAATATCTGATCAGGCGTGTAGAAAATATCACTATGTAAGTGTGAACATTGATAAGAGCATTTTGTTCTTCTAAATTATGTTTTATTCCAATATTAAAAGTTACAAATTTATAATTATCCTAAAAATCATATTCCGTAGGTGTAGTCGGTATTATTTATTTCGCCATAATTGTTTAAATATTCACCTTTTAAGGGGAATGAAAGTATTATAGTTTGCGGTAAATTTGATTCATTTTTTACGTGATCGTTTCGTTATATTTGGGGAAAAATTATATCTCACTTTTTATTAGATGCTTGAACATTTATCATTTTTTAATCACGCGATTCAAGAGTGAATATTTGTGGGCAAATATAAGTTTTATAATGGATTTCATTAATTGTATGTCCCAAAACGATTGTATCATTTTTGTAATTAATATATGTCTTTAATACCTGGTTACCTATAATTCCATCGAAAAAGTAATGAAATTTGAAAACTAAAAATTCAAATCGTTGTGTATTGTTTAATTCCTTCAATTTATTCACTACAATTTTATGTTTAATTTTGTCAGTTTGAATGGCAGTTTTAACGTCAACGTCTGTGGGTATTAATTTCATGTTATTTTTTTTGTTTGGGGTCGATAAAGTTATTATCAGCTCCAATATCTGTTAGAAATTTTAAGTTTAGGGATCCGTTTTTAATTAGAATGTATGGTAACAAACTTTTTAAGAATTCTTGTACATTGAGCTCTATGATACCGGAAGATTTGAGGCTGTTACAACCATCGCGCAGAACCGACCATCGACAGTTGATAAGGCAGACATTGGAAAGATGCATCGCCGGTATGAGACCGTGCGATTAGCAAAAAGTTACTCAGAGTCACCAAATTAAACGAAACAAATTAAAAATTTACACCGATTGGTTTTGATCTAATAAAATCAGTCCTTCCATCTCTGGTTAGAACTCTGTTTGCATGTATTAGCTCTAGAATTACCACAGTTATCCAAGTAAATGTGGGTACGATTTAATGAACCATAACTGATATAAGGAGTCTTTCGCGGTTTAACCGTAATAATTCCACCAGCTTCCAGCACATTTACTGAGGATCATAGGCAGCTATTTCTCGTACCAAGTCCTTTCATATGAAACGGAATCGGGAAAACGGTCATACAACGTTACCAGTGGTGTCCCGCAGGGTTCGGTTTTTGGGCCCTCCTTTGTACGACGCCGTGCTAAACCTGACGATGCCTGAAGACTGTACATCAGTGGGACGTGCCAATGACGTGGCAGTGGTAGAAGTCGGCAAGTATTTGGAAGAGATCACATTTAAGCGAAACAGAGCAGTGTCCTGCATACACCAGAGGCTGACATCCGTTGGGCTGCAACTGGCCGACCACAAGATAGAAGTCGTCTTGGTAATCGGCCGAAGAATAAGGGAGTCCATCACCCTATCCATTGGACTTTGAATCTCAAAGATCGCTGAGATAACGAACATCATCGGATAGTCGGATAGCCAGAAAGCATCTAAGGTGGTGAACGCATTGACCTGGATAATGCCAAACACAGGAGAACCACGACAGAGCCGTAGATAACTCCTCTCAACGATCATCAACTCGATCCTTTTGTACGTCGCACCAACCTGATAGGTGGCCGTGGATACGCTCGCCCGATAATCAGCGTCTGCAGGATAAGTGCACTTCACGTTGCTTGCGCCTCCCGCCAATCGACATTCTCGTGGATGAGTGACGAAGAATCTACGAACCACACTAGATCCTCTGCCACAGGAGAGAGAAGCCGCATAATAGATATGTGGTAACGGCGCTGGGTAGGGATGGGAAAATGAAAAAATATATCGATAAATATCGTATCGACATTTTTAAATAATATCGATTTATGCAGAACAAAAAATATCGTTATTTCGATTTATTTATTACTTCAAGGTGCTATTACCCAAAAAATAGTCGAATTACTGGAACGATAAAAAATATCAACACACATTTAGTTTTTTCAATTCTATTTATTTATTAAGAAAATATTTATATATTTAAATATTATTATAGTACGAGATCCCGCTGCAGGATTGGTGCGCTCATCAACTTTTTGTTTAAAACCAAATTTTTATGTTTATTTATAGTTAAAAGAATATATATTTACTAGGGTGCCTATCAAAATTTGGCCGCCATTATTTTTAATTAAATTATTTTTAATTGATTTTTGGTAAAAAATTTCGTTTATTCATTTTTTAAATAAAATAACGTCTACATCACGGTAATTAATATGAAGATTCTAAAAAATCACGGTTGCCGTTGCGCACCTGGCCGTACCTCTTTGCAGCCAGGTGTAAACAGGTATGATTTCGATAAATTTATACGTTTATAACCTATTTTTATTAATTATATGTCAAATTGAAGCTAATTTTTTTCTATTAATTATCATATAAAGTTGCTTAATTAAATCTGGCCGCAAATAAGGGTTGCTGGATGTTAAAGATAATAAATATTTAAGGTAGAGTGAAAGAGAGTTAGCGCGTAACTTCATTTGTCAGACGAGGACAGCGATTGTCGGCTGTGCGACGCTTTTAAGCCATTGCGCATGCGTCGAACGTTAGTGTTCTCAACCACCGGGGAGTAATAGAGACGACTTATAATAAATACTCCAAAAAATATGTAATTTTGTTCAAAATGACAAATTTAAAAATTGCAACAAAAAATTAATATTGATTTGATATATCGACTAACTCCTTATTTTTTAGAGGGTGATTTTTTTAACATTTTGATGAAGCAATAATCCAATTACAAATTATTTGAATGATTCAAACTCAAATATTATATCTCTATTATATATAAATGATATTAAATAGTTTTTTAAAATGATAATAAATTTTGAAGTAATTGTTTTTTTCGTACAAATAAAAGATTCTCTAAAATGGAGTTAGATAATTTGCTAATTAGAACGTCGATTTTTAATATTAATTTAAAAAATAAAAAAATAAAACTAAAATTTTATTGCGAAAGTATTATTTAAAAATTTTACTAGATTTTATTCAAGTATTTAATTGTCTGTTACATATTAATTAAAGATAAAATAACAATGTAAATATAAAACGTTGTTTATTACGAACTCCAAAACAGCGTGGTTTTTATGTTAGAATAAAAATGCTGCATCTGTTCAGTTGAGAACACTAACATTCAACGCATGCGCAATGGCTTAAAAGCGTCGCACAGCCGACAATCGCTGTCCTCGTCTGACAAATGATGTTACGCGCTAACTCTCTTTCACTCTACCTTAAATATTTATTATCTTTAACAGCCAGCAACCCTTATTTGCGGCCAGATTTAATTAAGCAACTTTATATGATAATTAATAGAAAAAAATTAGCTTCAATTTGACATATAATTAATAAAAATAGGTTATAAACGTATAAATTTATCGAAATCATACCTGTTTACACCTGGCTGCAAAGAGGTACGGCCAGGTGCGCAACGGCAACCGTGATTTTTTAGAATCTTCATATTAATTACCGTGATGTAGACGTTATTTTATTTAAAAAATGAATAAACGAAATTTTTTACCAAAAATCAATTAAAAATAATTTAATTAAAAATAATGGCGGCCAAATTTTGATAGGCACCCTAGTAAATATATATTCTTTTAACTATAAATAAACATAAAAATTTGGTTTTAAACAAAAAGTTGATGAGCACACCAATCCTGCAGCGGGATCTTAGACTATAACAAAACATATTTAAATATTATTAATAAAATGAAGTTTTTAGCAATGTCAGGAAATAAAAATTTAAACAGCGGTTACTAATCTGAATTTTATTCAAACCAGTAATCATCTGGTATAGACATTAAAAGTACTCACTCTTTAATATGCTCTACAGTTAACTTGCTTCTATTATCTGGGTCTGGAACAGCTAAATTAACAGCCGAAGCAAGTCCTTCAGATGCTACAGAGGAAGCCTGACAACAGAGGCAGCATTTATAGTAAAGCTCACGCGCTCTAGTCTACATATACTTACTTGTATATGTAATTAATTTATTAATTTATACTTAGAACGAATAAAATATTACGACAGTAAGTGGAATACAAAATAAAATATTATGAAGATCTTGAAAAAATATCTAATTTGATACTCGAAAATAATATCGATTATCGATATTTCTAGATTAAAAAAATCGACGATATTTATCGATTTTTTTTTTAAATCGATAGTTTAATACATCGATATTTTATGTCCTTCCTTCAGACGGTGTGTTTCAGCAGAAGACAAGGAAAGGTTGACTTCTATGTCACGCAGCTGCTAACCAATCGGTTGCCAAATTCAGACTGGACTTTGATCCTGCGAGTCCGAGATGTCCAAATGAAAAGGAAACGGTGGAGCACATATTCTTCTAGTACCCCCTTTTTCCCCAGAGAGAGCGGAACTGGACGCAATTCTCCTGTGCCATGGTACGCCAGAAAATCTCGTCGGCCTGATGGTCCGATGTGAGGATAATTGGAAGTAAGTGGCCGATGCAGCGGTTAAGATGATGAAGATTCTCCAGGGAGATAAATCAAGGAGACGTCCACGTCGACAACAATGAAGTAGGCAGTAGTTTGCCAGTCCTCCCCGAGCGAAGTAATGCCTGGCGGCGGTTCCACGCGGAGTTTACCGAAGTGTCCTCTAAGAGACTTTTCCGCTTAGTGCAATAATGCCCCCCCCCCCATTGACAACAAAAAAGAAAAAAGTTATATATATATATATATATATATAAAATTTTTATAAATATAAATTCGCCGATGTTGCAAAGTGGTTAGTTTATAAATTTCAATTATTAAATAACGAGGAACTCTCGTTTTCCGTCACAAGTAATATTGATTTAATCAAGAGAATCAAAAATAGAGATATTTCCCCAAATTAAGTTTTAATGTCATTTGATGTCAAAGCGCTTTATCCCATTGTACCAATATCAGATGCAATTAAGGCTTTAGAAAAATGGCTTAAGAATAAAAGATTAGATTTAGACGAAATAAGGAAATTGTTAAAATTAACTCGTCTGTTTATGAGACAAAATTTGTTCGTCTTCGAAAGAAAATACCTCAAAAAAACATTTGGAATATCTATGGCGAACCCGTTATTCCCATTCTTGAGCAACATCTTCATCACAGATCTAGAACAAGCCAAACAAACGTTCAATTACTTGCCAACAGTCTGGTATAGATACGCTGATGATATTTTTACAATTTTTGACACAGGCAAAAAAACCACACCTTTTTCTTAATAAACTCAACAATATATACCCATCCATCGATTTCACAACAGAAATCAAAAGAGATGGATCAATCCCGTTTTTAGATATAAAAATATCGATAAATAATAATACCAAAAATTTTGGATTCGACATATACAGGAAACCGATACACACCGAAAGATACATTACTACGGATATTAGTCCACCACAACATAAAATAGCCATTTTCAATTTCTTAGTGAACCATTTAATAAAAATACCATTATCCAAGAAAATCTACTTTGAAGAATTAAAAAACATTCAACAAGTCGCAATATTTAACGGCTTTGATCCAAGTACAATTATATCTAATCACCAATATGATTCGGAAAACTAATTTTAAAATCTTTTATAGAGTAATTCAACAACTTTAACGCAACAACAGGACAACACCGATAAAAAGAAATGGCGCAAAGTAACATATTATCGACCATGCATAAACAAATAAAAAAGGCACTTGGAGATCATAATTTAAAAATAGCTCCCATCAGCAGATACCAATTGAAGTAGCTACTAGGAAATCCAAAGGACAAAATTAACAACGAACAGCAGTCGGTAATTTATAGCATTGGATGTCAAAATTGCTCAAAGCAATACATAGGACAAAGTAGAAGACAAATTGTTACAAGATTCAAAGAGCACATGGCACAGATAAAATTTGGAAGAACTAATAGTCGATGCTGATTGGTTGACGTAGCAATTTGCTAGATACTTGGAAAGTATAAATTACGCATACACCAACATACGTACGTGCAGACCGTCACCAAATTATCAACGAGTAACATCTCTTCAGAGAATCATTACAACTAGCTAATTCATACTGATGATGACTACTTTGTAGTCGAAAAACGTATTTATAAAAATACAAAATAATTTGATCTAGGAAATTGGGGCAAAAAATCGAAAATTAAACTGTATTATGTTTTTCCTTCCTAAACCGTCTCTACTGTTAATTCCACTGTATAAAGTCCCCGTCGGCGGGCCCCGATGACGTATATCCTATCTCACTTCATATGTATCCATGTTTTATTACATACTCAAAGATTTATTTTATTTTATTTAAATATATATCTTTTTTCAAATTTTATTTTTTTTCTTGTGAAAAGTATTAGTTTTTCTGTTTATTGTATTATTTACCTTTATTTTTAATTTAATATCAATTTTTGGTTATATGCTTTTTTATATATTATATATTTTGAATTGTAATATAAATGTAAATTTTTTTGCTGATGGCTGTATAGCAAAAATAGCTAAGACCAAAATAAAAAAAACACATATATACAATGTTTAATATAAATTATGATTTAATTCGATACACAAAAATTCAACCGTACTCAATAATAAATCAATGTTCACAAGTAATGTTAATATACACAATGAAACACCCGTGTTACATATATATTTAACTACCATTCAAATAGATAAATCGTCCCTTCACTACACAAGAAAATTTCTTCTTGTAATGGTTCAAAAATAGTTTCACATCAAAATGTTTATTACAACGTACTACTCAAGTATATTAATCCCTTGGTACTGTATTTGTTTACAACTACATATACACTCAATGTCGAATGTCTACCACAGTTTTACGCTCCACGTATAAATAATATTCACTCCCATACAAGTGTTCACTGTCCAACATGGCTACTTAATTAACTGCAACCAGAGAAGCTCTGGCATCAACTAGACACACCACTGTGTAAACCAACACTCCTGTGATTAAAGATCAAACTAACATGCCACAAAAGCATTCAACAATAGGTGGCGTAGCTGTACAACTAAACTAAAACTAAACTGTGTCGTTTGTTTTGTTTAATAAATCTTTATTTTCATCATCAAAAATAATACAAGTCGGCTTTAAACCATAGAGATTAGTCGAGATTACAATTTTTAATACATCGTTGAGGAAATAGAAAAATTTTAATTAAAAACCATTGCCGTCCCTATGTCTAACTTAAGAAATATGACTTAACCTAAAAGAAATATATACACAATTAAGATTACACCGGAATCAGGTGCAATCGACTTCGTGTGGCATAGAAAATCTTTTCCTGAAAAGCAGCGCACGTAGGTCGAATTGACCCAGTTCACTGATTCCCGGAAAGGATTTTAATGGGAAGAATAGAAGAAAAATTTAGAGGTTGTAAGGATAAAGCTGTGGATAGTCGGGTGTCCAGTTTCGCAGTGGAGAGCTTCGAAAGGAAATCTTAAGGGTTTTTTTTTGAGATCACTCGAAAGCAACAATTTTGGGATTTCTGCATTTTCTTGATAAGTGAAGATGCAACATTATTTGCAAATGGGGCTGCGTAGGTGAGTACTGTGGGGATACACGACTTGTAAAGTCGATGCTTTAAACCTTCGCCCAGTTTACTCTTGGAACTGAGTAATGGGCTGTATCGTTCTCTGAAGTCTCATGTATATATCTTTCAATGGAGTATATTTTACAACCGTTTTACACTTTAAAACTACACGCACCCGTGATCACTAGATCACTTCATACGTAATCATCCAAGTAAATCGGCCTCATTCTGGTTTTTGATGGGTTTAACCTCTACTTCTGCCAGCTGCTCTATTCCTCGCACATCAGCAACGTGATACGGCAGTCCGTCCACCTCATTACTATTTTCACTACCCTGTGCGCTCAGCGTTCTAGTAATCCTCCCCTCTCTCCATCTTGTAGTACATTTCGCCCCTTCAAAATAAATTCATTTCCAAAAAAAAACTATTTCAAAATTATTCATTTATTTCTTAAAATAACATTGGAAGAAAATTATTCCGAAAAATATTCAAACAAATAAATCAATAAAAATTAAAAATTATTTAAAAAAAAAAAAAAGATTACAGTTAAATGATGCATGTTTCAGTTAAATGATGCATGTTATAGTAAATAAAACAAAATAAAAATGATATATTTTTGCACAAATATATAGTTGATACAATTATATAGTGTGAGAGCTGATAGACAGTTTTGAGTTGGTATCATGAAAATTTGTGTAAATCATCTTTAACAATGCCTAAACACAAAATCGAGCAAGGATTAGAATGCTAAAACTTTGTCAATTATTGGATTTTTTAAGTTGTAATTCTTTATATAAAAAAAATTTTCGAGTCATTTTTAATTATTTTATAAATCAATAGAATATAAAAAAAAATTGCTGCGATGCGTCACAGTACTTTCTTTTATTATTATATACTTAGTATTTACAGTATTATATGTGTAGCAAAGAAATATTCCAAATAAAAGTTAAAAAGCTTAAAATGATCTGTAAGCATACTAAGTTTGAAGAAAATCGTTGGAGCCATTTTCGAGAAAAAGGTAAATGACATGAAGATTAAACTAATAACCCGAAAGTCTGATTTTAACCTAAACCTTTTCGGCACAACTAGAGATAATAGGAAGATGGAATACCGTGTAACAAATAATAAATTATGGAAAATGGAGATTTTGACAGAATACAATTTATAAATAAACAAACATATATTCAGAAAGACAATTCGTGACAATATATACCGGCAGGTGATCGGGATTCAACCACGTCTTCGTGGTTGAATCCCACGTATTTTGTGTTTAGACATTTTTAAGATACTTTACACAAATTTTATGGCTACTCAAAATTTTCTATTAGCTCTTAATACGCTGCAAACGTAATACGCTAAATTTAGTACTTAAATATTTAATTTTTTTGTAAACAACAATGATATAAATTGTTTATAAATAATATCAATTACGCATACTAGGAGATGTAAAAAAATCGCAGCTTTTACAATGAATTATACAAAATAATAATTTTTGATGAAAACTGTATAGTACCTCATTTCAATTTTTTTCAGTTCATAGAACAGTTGCTAGTATCTACTCTCGGTCGTCTCTACTTAAGCCGTACACATAGTCAGCCATATGTCGAATATCTAAATAATTAACACTAACATTTGTTATTTTCACTTGTATGTTTTAAAATGAAAAAATTTTTATAATTGTTATGGAAATAAAAGCTGGAAAAGAGAAAAATTTTTTAAAATACGACTATAGGACGAATATTTCGAAAAAATTAATTTATAATTTTTGTGCCGCCCTTGACCATAGCTTGTAATATGATCAACACTTATTTAATTAATTCTTAAGTACATTTGCTTAAGTATTTAGGAAAGTAAAAAATGGTTCTTGTTGAAATAAATTAACGATTTTGTCAATATAATTATTTGAACTTAGTTAAATAATAAATACATAGATGGCCACACATAACTGATACAAACCTGTTTTATATAATCTAATATTCTAGAACATTAAGTTGTTGTTGTAACTAGTTAATAAGAAGACTTTATACAAAGGAGACGCTGTGTGATCGTCCTGTGTGAAACATTATTAAATACTATATGTAATTTATACAAGAATAAATATTACTTTTTTCTACATTAATTATTTCATCAAGTATTCAATAAACACTGTGTACTTTTGTTATTTAAACCCCATAACTATAAATTCTAACAGTTATGAGCCCAGATCATTGCTTAAATTGAATATTTGTGGAATTATTAACATTATTTTTTCTGTGTGAATACCGGTTAGTTTTAACCACGTGGTTCTGTGTGAATAAAGAATAAAAACATTTTTCAAAGTATCTAAGTGAAAGTAAAAATGAATAAACTAGAAGAAAAAGTAATTAAGTTAAATGGTGAAAACTATGAAGCTTGGAGATTTCAATTAAATATAATTTTAAAAAGTTATGAAAAATTTGATGTCGCTACAGGCATGGACATAAAACCTAGACCAAATGATCGTGACAATTTACAAAGATGGTTAAAAAGTGACATTGAAGCTCAAAGATTAATAGTAACTAGTGTAAATGAAAACATTTTGGGATTATTAATATCATGTGAATCGTCAAATGAAATGTTGAATAAGTTAAAAACTCTTTATGGTTATAGAAGCGAAGCGTCTGTATTTACATATCAGCAAGAATTCTTCAACTTTAAATATGATCATAATTTGTCGGTGGCTGAAAACTATACAAAACTTGAAAAGATAACGACAAAATTAAAATCTTTTGGAGAAGTAATATCAGAAAGTATGATCATTTCAAAAATATTAAACATGCTTCCTTCTGAGTTTATGCATTTTCATAGTGCATGGGATTCAATAGACAGAGAACAAAAAACGGTGAACAATTTAGTTGCTAGATTACTTTTGGAGGAGCAACGAATACCTAAAAATGTTAATGAAGAATCAAAAGTGGCTCTGACATCAAAAATAATCTGTTTTAAATGTAAAAAGGCAAATCATAAACAAAGTCAATGTTATTTTAATAAGAAACCAGACCGAGTTTGCTATTTTTGTAGAAAATCCGGACATTTTGCTAATGAATGTAGACTAAAACAAAAATCGGAATCAAAAACCAATAATAGTAATAAAAGTGCTGATTGCAGGAAAGCGTTAATGAGCGCTACTTCGAAAATTGAAGAAAAATCTAGATGGTATTTAGATTCAGGAGCATCTGAACATATGAGTCACATAAAAGATTGGTTTGTAACTTACAAAGAAATATCACCAAAACAAATTAAAATAGGGGATGGAACGTATGTTAAAGCAATAGGCATTGGAGACATTAATATTCAATTATTTAATGGTAAAAAATGGATTTCAACTGTAATAAAAAATGCTTTGTATGTACCAAATTTGACTTTTAACTTATTTTCTCTTGGAACTACGTTAGATAAAGGGTACAAATTTATAAGTAATAGTCAAGAATGTGAATTTTTAGATGGGAAAGATGTTATAGCAAAAGGTATCAGAGAAGGAAATTTATATCAGATGATATTCAACGTTGAAAATACTGCATCTCTTGATACTGCAAATGTTGGTTTATCCAGAATAACACTCAAGTCGTGGCATGAAAAAATGGGACATCAAAATCTGGATCATGTTAGAAATATTTTAAAAAGAATGGATATTGATTTTATGGATTGCAAAAACTTTATTTGTAAATCATGTATGATTGGAAAACAACATCGCTTACCTTTTCCAATTAGTCAAACCAAAACTACCAAAATTGGAGAAATTATCCATGGAGATGTTCTTGGTCCTTTGGAGGTTGATTCCCTAGGTGGATCTAGATATGTATTTTTACTCAAGGATGACTATTCACATTATAGAAAAGCCTTCTTTATTAAAAATAAAAGTGAAACCTTCGAATGTATCAAATCATTTTTTAAGCTTGTTAAAAATCAAACTGGAAATTCAGTAAAAATATTTAGAAGTGATCAAGGAACCGAACAAGACAATACTAAAATTAAACAGTTTCTACGTGAGGAAGGTATCAGACATCAAATGTCAGTAGCGTACTGTCCAGAACAAAATGGTAAAATTGAAAGAGACAATCGAACAATTATGGAAATGACTAGAACTATTTTACAAGAAAACAACTTGGACAAGAAACTATGGGCAGAAGCCGTAAATTATTCAATTTATACTTTAAATATGACAGGTACTAGTTCAACAAAGGATAAAACACCTTTTGAATTATGGTTTAATAAAACATTAGATTTATCAAAGTTAAAAAACTTCGGATGTAAAGCTTACATTTACATACCAGTACAAAAAAGAAGAAAATTAGACCCAAAAAGTAAAGTTGGAATTTTAGTTGGTTACGAAGAAGATACAAAAGGTTATCGACTCTATGTGGAAAATGAAAATAAAATAGAAATAAGTAGAAATGTTAATTTCGATGAGGTTGAAGATGTAGTTAAACTTGACTTGACAAATTCGAACGAAAATTTGGATGTTATAAATAACGAAGAAGTTGATGATGAAAGCGAAATTGAAGAAGTATACGAAAATGAAAATTTAGCAGAAGTAAACAATGAAGAAAATGATTTAGAAATTACAAATCATTATTCACTTAGAAGACGAGAAAATGTAAGAAAACCAAAACGACTCCTTGACTACGAATTAACAGCAATGATAGGTGAAGTAGAGGATATGACATTTGAAGAAGCTATTCAAGATAAACAATGGAAGAAAGCGATAGAAAATGAAATGGAATCATTGAATAAGAATAACACCTGGATATTGGTTGACCCTCCTAAAAATAAAAAACCTTTGAGTTCAAAATGGGTTTTTCGAAAGAAAGAATTTCAAAATGAACAAATTAAAAAAGCTCGACTAGTAGTTAAAGGTTATCTTCAAACAGCAAATGTTGACTACA